>CAEFZY010010732.1:0-33750 GCA_903066815.1 Brachyrhaphis roseni
ATGGTTTGTAGTTTGTTTTGTTGCAACCTGAAGTGTGAAATAAACTTCAGTGGAGTTTGAAAACAAAATATGTGTATAGGTTTATGTCTGGTTGAACGATGTATGTGCCCAGTTGATTTTTTTTTTTCTTTTTTGGGGGGGATTTTATTGTAATCCATAGCGGGGCCCAGAAAATCTTTGGGAACCACTGTTGCAATGTGTCCTGTTCCTCACCTGTACTCTGCAACTCCACCCACATATTTCTTCATGGCTGTGTCAGAGCTCATACCATAGAAGAGTTTGTACTTCTTGCCGTTCTTCTCAATGATCTCCCCGGTGCATTGGTCATGACCTGCCAGCATTCCTCCCATCATAACAAAGTCAGCCCCTGCACCTGAGGAGCAGAGGTCACAGGCGGTCACAGGTGTAAAACATGATGAAGACACAAACACTAAAGCATGATTACTCACCAAAGGCCTTTGCTACATCTCCTGGGCAACTGCAGCCACCATCCTAAACAATGAATAATTCCATCAATATGTCAGTACGATGGCCCGAGAATTATGTTTTTCTAACTTTGTGGACTGATGCTGCCCTCTGCTGTCTGCAAGTGATATTACAGTGCTCAATGTGGATTAGGAGTTTTCAAAAACGTTTTTACAGACTGAGCTTAATGTATCTTCTATTCTTTTTAAGATATACTATTCAAAAGTTACCATTTCTTATTTTACCCAGTATTTAAAGTAGAAATGTTAAGATTTTGCCATGAACTGAGGATATGGAGCCTGCTAAATCAGACTGTGGATGGATGGACTGAAGAGTGGACAAGTAAAAACAGTCAAATTTGCTGTTCATAGAACTACATTTTTATTTTTATGGAAATACTTAAGTTTAATACTCTTTGCGCTGCGTGTAACAAATCTGTGAATGAGATTCCAAAACTGCCTCCATCTGCTAACAGTTAAAGCTTTGCTCATGAGAACTAAAATAGTCTAGCTGGAGCAGTCCAATTCAGTACACACATTCAAACAAGTATACTTAAATTGAATCACCACTCAGTTCTTTTGTTGCCAAAGGTGAAACTGACATCAAGTACTTAGAGATTCATTAAAGACTAGCATTCAAAATTTGAAAAATAAAAACACTTTCATCAATTAAGTTCAATTCAGACAGGAAATGCTCTTGTATTTCCACACAATTTATATACTTAGTTATAGCTGTCAGCCCTTTCACAGTCATATAAGCAAAAACAACATGTCCTTACAGAGATAATGTGACCTTTGAGTCCGTGGGCTGAGTCTGCACACTCTATGACAGCGCTCAACTGTGGATAACCCACTCCTGTCTTGATCCTTGTCGTGCACACCGAACCTGAAAAATATAGCATTAATGCTGCATTAGAGAAGGGGAGGTCTTTCTGCAGTCTCTAACTGTCTCTGGCTACAGAAACCTGCTGTGGAGAATTAGTGCATTTACTCCTACTCTCTACCGCTGATAATTGTCCCTAAATTTTCAAATCATTTATTAGTTTTCCTTTACAAAATATCGTGCATGAGCAGACAACTTAATATGTATAATGGCAAACGGACTTTCTGTTTTCTTATTAAACACTCGGATGATTTTATCCACCGACCTGGTCCGATACCAACTTTGATTATATCAGCACCAGAGAGGATGAGCTCCTCCACCATCTCCCCTGTTACCACATTTCCAGCCTGCAACATAAACACCAAAAAGCACTCATAGATCAGCCTTTATCTGAGACACCGGGGGGACAAACTGTTGTATGAGGTCGGATGGGCCCATTTCCTTACCATGATAGTGTGTTTGGGGAACTTTTCTCTGACCGTCTTGACAAACTCCACAAAGTACTCAGAGTAGCCATTGGCCACATCCAGACAGATGTACTGGAGAGCAGGGACGGCCTGCAGGATGGCACACAGCTTCTCCAGGTCTGCATTGCCACTCCCTGAGCTAGCGGCTACATGCTGAGTGGATGGAGAATATATCGCTTCATCTTCAGTGTATTAGGATTTAATGTGGCAGACCAACACAGATGGACAATAACACAAATTTCCTACAAATAAAATTTGGAAAACTGCCATGTGCATTTGTACTGAACTGACTTTAGTCAATTACTCTGTTTTGGGACAGGTTTCCATCATCTAGAGACCAAAATGTTGGTCTGCTCTTCATTACAAAAATAGCAAGTGCTCAGTCACACTGGATGCAGAGCACCTATTAACATCAAGTCTTGCCAAGGATTCCCAGTTGGATTTAGATCTGGGCTTTGACTTCTAATAAATAGACATGTTGTGGTTTGAACCTTTACATTTTAGCTCTGTCTGGCTGGACATTTAGGGTCATGGTCCTGTTTAAAGGTGAACCTTTATGTGTCAACATTTTTATTTAACCTCCAACAGGTTTTCTTCCAATAATGTCCTATTTAATGCCATTCATTTTCAAGTATTAACTATTCTGATCATTTTTTTTTTTGTTCCTGCTGAAGAAATGCACCCTGATTAGGCTGCCACTACCACCTTGTTTCACTTTTTTATGAGTGTGTTCTGGGTAATATGCAGTGATAGCTTTTCTCCATATATAGCATTTTGCATGTGGGGCAAATGCAATAAAAGTGTAATCTGACCCAACGTGTTAGGGGAAACACATTTACTGTTTTCCCTAAGCAGGTGGCAGCAAACTGGGCTTTGTATGACTTTCTTCATCAGGTTAGATTAGATAACCTCTGAACTCAATCTGACCGACTTCCCCACCTTACCATTGGCTTTTAGGATGTTTCTCTAAGTAATGTTCTCTTTGGCTGGCATGTCAGTTCAGTTAGACAGTCATGTATTGATCAGTAGCAAGCCTAGTTCTTCTTTAAATTTCTCTTTAACTTTATCTCCTATGAATCTGCTGTATTTCTTGGACTTTGATATTTGTTGTTAGATTAAGTCTAACAACAAATTAGATTAAGTCTAACAACAAATAAAGAAATGCTTGCCACAATGTTCTAGTTTTTAATTGCAAAAAAAAATCATAAACCATGTATTCCTTTTCTTCACTTCACAACTATGTGAAGTGAAGACCAACACTATATCATGTGTTGGTCAATGATATAGAATTACAATATCATACATTGATGTTTGTTATTGGAATATGACAAAATGGGACATTTTGCAAGTACTTTGAGTGGAGAAGTGGGGATGTTACCTCTAAGCATTCTGGATGGTCAGCAGCAAAGTTTTTCCAGTCTTCTACAGAGTAGTGTTTATGGATGGCTGTGAAGAGGGTGTGCTAAAGACAGAGTAAAAACAAATATGCTCAAAGTGAACTGTACCATCATACAGTTTCAGCTGAGCGAAATAGAAAAGATGCCTCTCTACCACATAAGAAAAAAAAAAACACTTTCAAAAACTCACTTTACTGAGAACCTTTGCCATCTCAAAGGTTCCTGTTGTGTCCATGTTGGCTGCAATGATGGGGATGCCAGTGTAGGTCTGCTTGGAGTTGCGGAATGTGAAGGTCCTTCGAAGCTCCACCTAAAGTTAAAGAAGAGATTTATCTTTATCTAGAAATGAACAGAACATTTGGAAATTCCCTCAGAACCTTGAAGTTACTGGTCATGCCTGAAACGTGGATACACTGAATCAATTAGATTCACAAGTTGGCTTTTAATGTGATGTGATGACCTATAAAACAACGTTTAAGTCTGACTGCTTTGTGTAAGCTCTAGTCTTTAACGGTCTCTACATGTGTTATTACTAGTAATTGGTAACTTCTTGAGGTTTGTTTCTCATTGTTGACTGCAGAAGGTTTTTGCTATGTAGAGGCAGGACATTTATTACATAAAATCAATGTCACCATAGAAACTTATGTGTTGTACAATGTTCCTTCTGCCAGAGTGAAATTGTTTTTTAGAGCTGCAGATGATATTGGCTCATATCTCATCCTGGCATAAAGACTGTTGGATAAGTGCTTCCAGTGCAGCAAAGTCATTTTTTCAAGGCAGCAAATAAACATTTCTGACTTTGAACACAAGCTGACTCATTGATTTTCCTTCCTCCTATATAAAACGATGAAGTATGACGCATGGATCCTCTGGAGTCGTTTTTAAGGACATGAGACTTGAGCTGTAAGTCTGGCAGTTTGCTAAAGCAATAATGCTTTAAAAATGTCAGTAGTTTTTTGTTTTGTTTGGATATTGAAACAAATATATATTTAAACTTTTAGATAATCCTGTACTTTTCTATGGTTTTGATTGATCAGTGTTAAGAATTTCTTTTTGTTTTTGGATTTAGCTGCATTTCCATCAAGTTGTTCTACCTGATCATGTGGTACATTGAGTTATGCAAGGTAGCTACATGCCTTACATACTATCTACTGGAAAGCACTATCTGAAAAAATGAAGAAAAAAAAAATCAAAATTCTGATTTGGCTTAATCAATATTTATTGACTGACAAGGTTTCAGCTGACAAGTCTTCAGAAATCTTCTGGTTGGAGTTAAAACATCAATTACTGTCTTTCAAACTGCATCATCTTTTACATCTTTCTTTAATTCAACTGAAGAAATGTTCAAAAAGTATGTCTGGTTCAGAATGCTATGAGTTGAATGTATTAAGATCCAATTTAAGCTGTTTTTGTCTGTGTCAATGCGACACCGGTTAAGCGATTTTTATGCCTCAATCATCTGTCCATCTGTCTGTCCAGCAGTCCAACAAATTTATAGTGAACTTTTGTATCCATTGTAAATGAGTGAGCTGGAAAATTGCTGAAATATGGACACTTAAAACTAGGTAAGTCTTCCTAGTTTTCCTACTTTAGGAAAACTAGGAAAACATTTTATACATATAAAATATGTATAAAATCTGTTTTATAAACAACACAATAGAGGCTACAGTAAAAAAATAGCTCAATGTTGATGACATGTAATGGAGACTAGGCAAGGTCATCACCACTAAGGACACAAAGGACATTAAGAGTTAGGCACTTTTATTACTGCATCAATTTAAAGGCTTTCTTTGGATTTTGTCACATTCAAGATGAGAACCAAAGTCGGTTCAGTGCAAATAATCATTGTTTTTTTTTAAATTTTCTTCTCAAAGCTGTCAATTTGACATAGCTGTTTCATTTTAAGCTGAATGGGCATTTGATATGTTCTTTTCCAGATGTTCCTGGTTGAGAGACGGAACAGCATTCCCTCTGAATGAATTGGCTGATTTGTTGCTATACACGACAATGTTCGTACATACATTTGTTTTGGCAATGGTGGAGAGTACCACCCAACACGTCAATCCCTCATGCAACATTTGAATGGAAAAAGTGTGTGATTACAGTGCAGAATGGGCGACTCAGTTCAAACTCTTTAAAGCCACAAACACCAAATTCCCTCACTTCAGAGTCAAGAAGTTCATGTTTTCCTTCATCCTGTCCTCCATGTTTATGCTACAGTGCACTCATATCTATTTGTCATACGGAATGTGCTCTGGCTTCATCTGTAACACACACACACAGTCCTATTTATAAACAGCATTTCTGAGAAGCGTCCTGTGCCTCATGTTGCGGTCCGCCTCTCAGATACCAGCTCCCACCTCCTGCCGCTTTCTGCTTCCCGTCTACTGACACCGAACCAGTCAGAGCAGCTTTGGCTGGAATCAGACCCAGTTCTGGTGACGTGTCGTCAGCTGAGGAAGTTATAGGGTTAAGCAAGCAGGAACATGATGCTCTGCTACTATAGACACTCAAATACAAAACAAGTTGTTTTTTTTCCAGTTTAAAATATAAAAATCTGTTGAAAATTGATAAATGTTGTTTTTTGAACCACTGATTTGCTCATTATTGTTTGTTTTCATTGCAGCCAACATGTTGTTTGTTTCTTCCCTGACCTTGTTTGTTGTCACCTTTAAGAAGGTCACCTCCCTATTACATGACCACACTCCTGGAAGAAAGCAAACTTTATAGCTTAAAACAAGCACAAACAAAATCAGGAAAATAGGGGAACAACAGCAGTGATAAAATCACTGAATTCAGCTTTGTTGAGGCATCTATAAAGGTAAATAAATATTTGAATTGGTTTTTTTTTTGTTCTTTTTACTTCAGTCATAATGTTGAAATAATTAGCAAGTTCTATATTTCCACTGCCTGCCATGTATGACAAATTTACAGGATTCTGTTGTGTCATGCAGCACAGAGGCCTTCAACACAGATCTCCTGAGAAAGCTGCTGTACATCATCTGAGTGCCGGTAACTAACAGCACCAACCTCCGAGCGGCTCTTCAAGCTGCTCCTCTTGGGTCTGAACAGGACATCCTTGAAGTCCAGCTTGAGGTCTGCGTCCACCCGAGGCATCCTGGATGCCCACAACACTGATAATGAGATTCTCCTGAGGAAGGCTGCAGCAGCTGCGGTGGTAGCCGGTGCCGAGCCCCAGCCACCAAACCCGAACCTGCAGGCGGCCAGCGTATTTAAAGCAGAGGGGAACCCAGCCCAGTTCTAGCCCCCATGGCTTTATTTGGGCCTGGGCTCTCTCTCTCCCTCTTCCTGTGTTTCCATCCTCTCCTCCTGCCTCGCCTGTCTTCCCCAGCCCCCACCCTCTCCTCCGGCAGAGTGGCAGGAGCAGCGGTTTCTGAGCCCAGCTGTCCCATCCACCGACGCTGGCTCACACACACTCAAACTCTCTCTGGCACACATAGAGAGAGTAACACTGCAGTGGCTTTTATGCTGCAGTGCTAAGAGCACACCTGCTGTCCAGCTGGGGCATTGCTTCTTCCCCTGCTAGATGTCAAGGTAGAGCGGGATGGAGATAAACACTGATGGAAAGACTATGAGTGAATTATAAAATATGCTTTTTTACATGGCCATAAATCTGGGCCAAAAAATATGTCCCCATATAGTCCCTAAATAGGACACATTGTCCTAATGTTGGAAGGTCCTCTCCATATAATCTAATAACATACAGTATATCCATTTGAAATGCCTTCTTTCTTTCCATTAAAAAAATAATCATAAATCTCTGTGTTATTGTTGCTTGTTATAGATGGTACTTTTGTGACAGTTGATCATATTGATTGATAGATTGGAAAGTCAGGTTTTATTCTCTGCTGTGTTACATGGTTCAAATCTATCACAACAGACTTAGTTGAACTACTTTCTATTATTTAGATTTCTAAATGACCTTGTGTCTCTCTGGAAACTTTTATGTAATAACAAAATGCTTTCTGTTGTTCAGGTTACACAAAGGACTACAATGTCTCCTATTATAATCACGTGTTACGACACACAACCATGTGTAAGCTTGTGATGACATGACCACAGTCTCTTACACATGTTGTGTGAGTGCTCATCAAACTGATTGATGAGCAGAAACTGGCATATCATTTCAGTTCATTTGCTTACAATTTCATGCTAATCAAAGAGTTGTTATTTGGATAGTTGCCTTGTAAATGTAAGAAAGCAGTGGTAAAGTTTAATATATATTATTAGAAGATATTTTTAACGTTACAAAAATGAAAATGATAAACACAGTTGATTAACAAATATTAAAGATTCAAGAACAAAAATTGCTAAAGGAAACATCTTTAGCCATCACTGACTGAAAGTTTTGTTTAGTTACTGAAGTTAATAGTTCATTCATTTAGAATGTTTTAAAATAAATCTTTTCTTTCTAACCTAAAATTTAACAAACAATAGAGGGGTTTTTTTTGTTTGTTTTTAATCCTGTGTGCTTTTTAAAAGTCCAGTGAATCTTCAAAGTCCAACCGCTAGATGTCAGCAAAGTTACAGAAAACAGCAGCTAAACTTTGGTCAGAACTCGCACTGGGGTCTCAGCCTTCACTGAAGTGTCTCCTGGCAACAAGATGTTTCTTTGTTAAATGTGTGTAGTGTGACAGGAGAACTGCTCAAAGCTGTCGTTGATGTAGAAGAACTAATTAAACAGACAGATGAACTGTGGTTTTAAAGCAGACGAAAGTTAAGTAGTGACGTATCATAAGATACAGTCCCTCAAATAAAGTTGGAGTTTACTTTATAGTAATATATATTATTTCTTACACTTATTAGTATTCAGTTTGTGAACGACGCAAGCAATTTAACTTCTCCTCAGACCTTTTTTTGCAATTTGGGAATTAGAAAAATATTAATCAGAATCTTGTATCATAAATCCTATATTTTAAACAGAAACTGATATGATAAGTAAAATGAAAGTTAGCTGTCACATTTTAATTAACTATGATGTTTCATATTTCTATAAATCATTTTTGACCTTTACCCTAATTTAAAAACTAATTTTCTTTTAACTGCTGTGGACCTCTTTGGTTGTTGCTGATACATAGACATACGAGAGCATAAAATTCTGGTCGCATATGGACACTCAGACATCTAATCAAGCCTTATCTCTGTGGAACTGATAGGATTTGAATAGTCTACAGATGCGAGATAAGGCTGTTCCAGTGTTAACAAACCACTGCTCCTCAGACTCATGCATGCCACTCCAGGCTGCTCTGATAAGATGCTAGCCCTTTAGAACCTTGGCTGCCAACAAAGCCGATAGGAGAAGAGCACAGCAGCTATGTACTGCACGTATTGTGTGCCATGTTGTTGGTGGAGTTTCAGGTGCTTAGGTGACGGAGGAAATGGGTGACAGTGGAGCGATGAGATGTCTCTACAGGCTGTGTGCATGCATGTTTTATTGCGTGCATGAAATGGGTCACTCTTAGTGTTTCACTAATGTTTAACTACAGCAGGTTTTTATTTAACGGACAAAAACTGCCATGTAATCAGTCTGTGGAAGTGAAAAACACCTTACTTAACATCATGTGACAGACTTATCTAGGCCACGCTGCCTGAAAGCTGGGCAGGGACAAAAAAAAACATTCTTACCTGGAAACTGTTACTTAGCAAATATTTTTCATATCCTTTTTCCCTGTTGTTTAATTTACTTAACCACAGATAATCTTCTCAAAACCACAAGGTCTTGATATGTAAATGTTTATTAAATATTATACAGTTGAGACCATATGTTTACATGGCGAAACAGACGTGCAACTTTTAGTTTACTTCCTTGCTGTCTGATATCAAATCAGACTAACCTTTTCCTGTTTTAGGTTAACTAAGATTACAACATTTTTTTAATATAATTGTTAAAAGTCAGGAAAAAAGAGAATAAAACAAGCAACTATCTTTTTTGTTTGTTTTTGGATGGCTTCTTCCTGACTAAGCAGCCTTTCACCCATGTGAATCCAGGACGTTTATCACTGCAGATATGAACGGTCTCCAACCAGCTTCATCAGCATTTTGGCAAGTTTTTTTTTTTTTTTTTCCAGGGGCTGATTTGCACATTTCACACCACAAAATCCTCATATCCTGAAATAAGAACCTGCCTCCTTCAGGACAGACATTCCCATGTTTTGTACACTTGTTTGCATATGTTTGCACTTTCAAATATTTGAACATTTCAATCAGTGATGAAGCAGATATCCAGATATCTTGGTTTATTTTTTCTGTTATTTTTGTCTTCACCTATCAGAAGTGTATGATTATCATCTGAATTTTCTTTTTGTAAGATGTATTACAATTGTATCCAATCTTCTGATTAAAAATAAAATCCCTTTATTGTATTATTCAGACATTAAGCAAACAAGATGTTAGTTCATGTCAGACAGTGAGGAAAAATGCAATGTGTGTTTTTACAGCATATTTCAATTGCATATTCACTTGACATACGCTGGTTTTGCTCTTACTTCCAGCCTCTGTGTTCCTACAGCTGTCCATAACTGCAGAGAAGGCAGATGCGTACACTCATCAACACTCCCAGAGCGGAGTGGGCTGTCTCACCCCGTTTCATCCCATGTTCAGCTACCAGCTGACAATGCTGTTTGGAAGAGGGCCCTGTTGCACTGAGGAAATTTTGTTTCAGAGACATTCGGAGAAGGCGTGTATCCCTTGTCTGTGTCACTGGGACCAGCAGATGGGAAAACCACATGGCAGTGGGAGGGTGAGTATCTTTGATGTTCTTTTTCTTGGCATGACTTAAAATGATAAAGACGTAAAAATTTGATTTGCTTTTTCTTGAAGTGGCTCAAATGAAGAGGGCGAGGAATGTTCTTTATCCGTCAGGTTTATGATCCAGATAATTCATTCAGACGGTAATGTTGTGAGGTTGAGAGACCTAGATTAAAGTTTAACACGGTGTGAAGTACATTCTGAGGTAAAATCAACTATCAATAATTTAAGAATATTTTTATATTATTTTTTTCCCTTTGTGCTTCAAACATACTTCAGAGTTTTAATGAGCTCTATACAGTATATAGTCTAAAACTGAAATCACTTTTCTTCACAGTGACTCTCACAGAACCTTTCTGTCAGTTCTATTTTTTAACTTCACATAAAACAACAAAGTAAAAATGTTCAAGTCCTGCAGCTTTGCTGTTTTAAAAATCCTGTCAAAAATGGTGGAACTTAGAAAACACAATGTTTCCCGAGATGTTTTTTGTAATTAAAGATTGTGCACAACCACAAAAACTGCTTTCAGTTTCGTGACTGGATTCTGACATTAAATATTATTTAAGCTGATTTGGCTAGAATGTTTCCTTCTGGAAGCAAATGCAAATTATTTAACAGCAAAAGCTGGTAAACAGTAAGAAGAAAGTGTCTCTGCTAATGGACTCTAAGGAAACATATGAAGCAGGGCACAAAAGGCACAAACCATCCAATATAGATTTGTTATGACATTTAGTTTAGTGTTTAATAACTGAAATGTTCCCAGCGGATCAGTTGTCCAAAGAAAAGCTTTTCCTTTGTCAGAGTCATAGTCTGCTGCATAGTCTTCTTCCTCATTCACACAGGATCCTCAATTTTAGTCTTGGTTCAGAAATTTCTGAAGAACAAGAAATTATATTTAATGATCAGAAACATTCAGACTGAACCCTATCCATACTATTTTTTTGAAGCAGAGATCACTTTACACCCAGATTTTAAATATAGCGACAACTGATTTTCCATGGAGTTACATTTTTACTCAAGATAATGTGAAGTTCCTTCTTGTCAAACTAAAACTGAACTGACATCATTTTACACTAAAACTAAATAAGCTTCTTTAAAAAGGCCACCTGTGTTGTCATGAATGACTACCAATTTCTCTTAATGCCATTTGATGATTTTGTGTTTTGTTATAAAGTTGTTTTTTTCCCTCTTATTGTTGGATCTGAATCCAACATTTTTTTAATCCATCATTGCTTAATGGAATCAAATTCCGGTCACCAAGGTATTACAAAGGATCCTAGCGTATAAATGTGCAGCATTAATACTTGAAATGTATCACTCTAGAAATAAATGCATAAATTTAGCTTCTATAAATCAAAGAGGCATTCTTATTTCATTTTGTGAGCTTCATGTCACTTGTTGGAAATTCTTATTGTTATAGGAATTTTCATCGTCTTAAAACTGTATGGGGAGGTAGCAATCCATCTCTGATTTCTGCTACACATTCATTTTTATGTGTTTTCCTTTAAGAGGTTTTCCCTAAGGTCTTCCCTCCTATTACTCAAATTAGTTTAGAAGCTACATGTCAGTGGGGTGGGTCAGACTGGAGCAATAAATCAATGGATGCTAAATTTATAGTTCGATCCTCTCCACTGATGTAGGGTCAAGTTTTTCTGACCCTACCTCAAAACGTGTAGGACAATTCAGGTCTTAGAAGTTTTCTGTCTACAACAAAAGCTATTTCAATCAAAGCAAAAATAGTTTGTGACTTAAGGCATTTATTTTTAAAAAGCACGGGAAACTTAAACTTTTGTAAAGTTGTTCACGTAGTGCCCTTCAAAGGTTTTCACATCCTGGAACTTATTGGAAACATTTTACAATTTTTTTCAACTCTAGTTATCTTTATTTGAGAGTGGTTAGACAGGAAGGTGGGTCATGAGAGAGGGGAAAGAGATGGGTTAAAGGTCATCAGACTGGGACTCAAATCTCTAACAGTGACACCGAGTTCTAGGGCCTCCATACTGGGTTGTCTTTACCCCTCCTCCACCGGAGCGCCCCCGACATGTTTAAATTTAATGTACTGTGCTGAGATTGTATATGATAGAGCAACAAAAATACTGCATCATTTTAAACTGGAAGGAGAATGACACGTGTTTAAAATAAACAATACATTGCAGATTTTACTTTGCAAATTGCACAGTCTCAGTCAGATTGAGATTTTCCAGTTTTGTCCAAGATTTTGTTAGATTTAGGTCAGGACATTCTGCTTCAAACTTCACAGCTTTATCCCCAGCCTGCATGGTGTGTCCTTTGGTCTCCATGATGCTGCTTGTTTATTAATGTTCTCTAGCAAACCTCTGAGGCCCTAACCGAACATCCACCTGTTGTGTTTTCATATAACCACATAAGATATGACAGTTCTAATTCTGCATGACTAATTAGAAATCACAGAGCTCTTTCTAATAAATATAACCCTCTCAGTTATTAGAGTCCTTGGATTTTGCTTAATACCAATGATCTCTGAAAAGAGTAACAGGGGAATGAAAAGAGGTACACCCACACAGAAGGTCATGGACAGAGAAGATGCAAACTGAGAAAAAGACAAATCGACTCTTCCACCGATTTACATCATAGTCTGATACGGCTGTTAATCCTAGTCAACAGAGCTCTTTCTGGACCCATGATCAGATTTCTTCAGCAGCCTAAAGTGACAAAAGGCCATATGTTGAGCAATGTACACATGGTGCTGAAGAAGAATGGAAAATATGAGATATCCAGATTAATGTTCTTTTTTTTTTGATAATTAAAAAAAAATATATATATATATATGGCTGAACATGGGGAACTGCAATTGCTAAGATGCTGGTAGTCAAAGAAAAGGTGGTTAAAATGATTCATAATGTAAATTATGGATCATTAATATATTTGACTTGGGAGATGTTTAATTTTTTGTTTTCTTCAAGTCATTCCAGACAGTCATTGACAGCCATAAGCAGTAGATTGACATGCTAAACCCAACGAGGTTGCTGGGATTTTGCCAATGAAAGATGTGTCCCAAAGTTGTCATAGGGTGTGGAGTCCAGGAGTGTCCAACGTCGGTCCTGAAGGGCCGGCATCCTGCGTGTTTTAGTTCCCTCCCTGGTTTAACGCACCTGGATCAAATGATGGCTCATTAGAGGCCTTAGGAGAATACTGACTTGCTGAGAAGATTGTTACTACCACCAGGGAGAAAACTAAACCATGCAGGATGCCAGCCCTCGAGGACCGACTTTGGACACCCCTGTCATAGGGTGTGGAGTCCAGGGGTGTCCAAAGTCGGTCCTCGAGGGCTGGCATCCTGCATGGTTTAGTTTTCTCCCTGGTGGTAGTAACAACATTTTCAGCATGTCAATGATGCCTTCTAATGAGCCATTAGGCCAGGTGCGTTAAACCAGGGAGAGAAATAAAACATGCAGGATGCCGGCCCTTGAGGACCGACTTTAGGGATTAATGCTGTAAATGATATAAAAAAACAAAAAAAACAACAAAAGGAGTCTTCATAATTAGTTATACTGAGCTCAGTTACAAAAACATTCTTTTAGAGATTAGCACAGATCCATCCACAAAAAGAAAATATTCAGATCCTCCCTTGCAAAAATGACCAACCTTGATACAAATTAGGTTTTTTTTAAAAAAGAATTTTATTAATACTTTCAGTTAAAAGCAACATAATGTAAAAAGCATTTCACATTAAGAGTTAATTCACAGAACTGTGGTATTTGCTTCAGAAAACAGAAACAAATATCTACTTAACGTGAGGAAAAAAAAAAAAAAAAGACCTTCCCCTGCAATAACTGAGCTCAACCTTGTCAGCATTAAAAGGAACAGAGTTTTCCTTTATAAGAAATACATGTCTGAGGAAGATTTGTATTAAAAGGTTGCTGCTACATTACGAACAAACCTCTCCAACGTCAAAACTTTAGTAAAGTGGCAAAGCCTTTTTGTTTTAAATATTCTTTGAATTTAAATAAAATAAAATAAAAACTGAGGATGAAAAGCTTGGCAAAAAGCAAGCAAGTATTGCACATACATCTCCTAGTACCCTTTAAAAAATGTCCAAGAGAACAAATAAAACCCAGAGAAGAAATTTATAGCAGAGGCCAGTTAAAGGAAGCAGTTCCTGCTTTGTGCCAACGTTAGATTCTGTAAGAACCAGCGTTAATGTTTTACTCCATAATTAAGACCAGTTTTGTAGTTAAATGGGAGTGTTTAGGCAGTGCAGGCGAGCAAGGACAAGACTAGGAGGACAAGTCTCGCTGCCTCTTGTATCCAATTAGTATCCAGAGCTATATTTGGCAGCAGGACTGCTTAGTCTCTAAATGCACCTCTCAGTGGCATGGAAAATAAAACAAGACATGAGAAATAAAGACAAACTGAAATATGCTCTCCTAAACCCTACTATTCAATTCATGAAGCAAAACAAGAGTTTTAAAATGTCAAATGTAAAAATATAACTTACAAATAAAATTCCACCATGGTTAGCTCCTCTAAACAATCATTGCCTTACAGAGCCATGAGCAAAGAAATGCAGTAGAAAGCAACCAAATGTACAAATTCAAGGAATATATTCCAGCATCAGCTCAACTGATCCCATAATTTACTAAAACCAAAATGACAAAAAAAAAAAAAAAAAATTCTATGGTGTGTAAATGGCGTTTCACAGAGTGACACACAGCAAACAATACTCAGGAAAAAAAAGGAAAAAAAAAAAAAAAAAAGCTAGGAGTAATCCAGTGGTGTGGAGTATCATATCATCAGAAATGTTTCTTCTTTGTGAAACTCTGCTGGTGGGGTTTTAAAGTGTTCGTAGTGGAGTTTTGGTGGGTTTATAAAGTCTTTACGTATGATAGAGCTTGTGTTCGTACTCCGTGGTGGAGCAGCTGTGAGGGGAGTCCGTATCTCTGTGGATGGGAGTGGGAATGCTGCTGCGGTGCTGGTGGTTGTCATTCAGAGTAAGACTGAGGAGGCTGGTGCAGGTGGGCAGGTAGACGTGCTGCACGTGCTCCACATCTGACCGGCACACAGGACACAGCTGAGGGAGAAGACAGAGCAGCTTTTGAGTAAAAGCCCCAGAAGTATTCATATCTTTCACATTTCAATCACAAACTTTAATGCAGTCAGACAATTCAATCTGGATGTAATTTAATCTTGTTTAATGTAGCTGTTCTGGGAAGGACTCATATTTGGCATAAAGTAAGAAAGAACAGAGGGAACATTAAAATATGCAGGACATTGTGTTCAGGATTACAGCAGACACCAGGTTAAGATCAAAGAATATTCATGTATCTAAACGGCTCAGTCAAATTTCAGATGGAATTTATTTGAGAATCTATAGCAAGACTTAAATTGCAGTGTAGCGATGCTCTCCATTCAATCTGCCTGAGTTTGTGCCTCTTTGCAGAGAACAGACAAAATTTTCAGACTCTAGACATGCAAAGCTGATGAACACCTCAAATGATTTTTGGCTGTAATGGCAGAATAAGTGGTTCAAGTATTACAGCAAGGCTAAACAAACTGCTCAGGTTCAAATATTATAACAGGTAAATATATTTATATTTTTTTAAATTAAAACTTCTTCCTGTGACCAACTAATTCACCCCTTTAGCAGCTCAGCTAACGGTGAAGAGATTTGCCTTGCTGCTGTAATCCCTTTATAAGACAAACTCTCTCACACGCTCACGCAAAATCTGCCTTCACAAAGACGGGCACTTTTAGCTGATTAAAAGACGGGACAATCAGGTTGTCAGAGTTTAAGCAAGCCTCTGGATGTTCAAAGCACCATAAAAGGATAAGACCAGGGAGCTGAAGCATAATTCGATTCTTTTAGGGAAATTGCAAAATCACATAAGGAATATTACTTGAATTGAGCCAAAACAAGCTGAGCATAGCTTTCAAATTAAAAGCATGCAAGGGTAAACATACCAATGACTACATAAAATTTGTAAACATTTTCTCTAAGCGTGGAAAGCAGTCTCACCTGCAGCTGATTTGCGCAGTTCTGGCAGCACACCATGTGACCACAGGGACAGAACGCTGCATCAATCTCCTCCTCGCAGCACAACATGCACAGCAGAGCTTCTTTGAGTTTCTGCAGCCGCTCCTGCAGGGCCCGGCTCTGCTCGCAACTGCTGCAGTCCAGTCCCTTGTCCCGCTGGCTGGTTCTGCCTGGGGAGTGAGAGGGAGAGGAGCGCTCTCCGCTCTCGGAGGGAGACACCAAGTCCGCAACGCCAGCGTTGTACAGAGCACGGCGAGCGTGGTCGTACACTTCCTTGGAGGTTCGTCTGATGTCGAAGACGTATTTCTTGCCCACGTTGATGTTTTCGTTGAGGAATAGGGAAGCCAAGTGACCCTTAAAATCTCTGCTGTACTGCATCATCACAGCATTGGTAACTGTATCACACCTGAAAAATAACAAAACATGTATTTTCTGGAAAGAATTTTTGACCATTACTCAAAACTAGTTTGGATTCCAAAAATTCTATCAATGTTAAAAACTTTCAGAAGGAATATTTATATTTGTCACTTGATGCATTTCCGATGCACTAATTTGTCTTCACACATTTAGCAAATGTGTACACATGGACACTGGGTGCTCAGAGCATGTTTCAGGCATTTACCACCATTGCTTAGATCTACTGGGCTTAAGTAAATCATCTTCAATTTTGCAGATGGATGACCAACAGACTGCTCATAAACAGCTATTCAATCCTCAGATCAGCAGGGTTCAACATTTATTTTACAGAAACTCAAATGTTTTCTTGGTTTATCACAGACAGTTAAGTCAGGGCTCATCATTCATGAGCAAAACTGCTTTTGGGACAGTACATTTATCAAATGTAAATTCATCACTATGACTTTACAGCACAGACTGGGGTTAGATAGATAACGGTAGAGCTCCTCTCACCTGTAGAAGGCATGCGTCTCTGTGATGGCTCGGTACAGACCGCTCGCTGCCCGGTTACTGATCATTTTGAATAAAAGAACCACGCTGTCATTTGTGTCCTTTGTTACAGTCAAGTAGACACTTTTCCCCGACTGAGTGGCGATCTGGATGATGGGGTAGCTTACTCTAAGACAAGAATGTAAGAAATTATTAAAGTAGGCAATGTTAGAAGTGATATTTATATTTTAAAAAGTTGGATATTAAGAAGGTAAATCCAATAATATTAAACTATTATGGCAGAACATACCTGTTAACTAAGCTGAAATCCTCCTTACAGATGGCGATCCCTTCTGGCCCCACTCCGATAGCCAGCCGCTGACCATTTGCGTCACGTACCCAGTGCCACTCCACACCGTAATGCTCCAGAGCAGAAATGAGCTGCAAGGCCTGGTACTCCACTGAGGCCTGGCTTAAACCTTCCAAAGCTTTGTGTCTGGAGATGATGCTGCAGCAGAAACAAGGTGCAGAGTGGTGAGAAAAAAAAAAAAAAAGTTGGCTGTACTTGAAATTACACAAACAGGTAAAACAAGACTAGCCTGATGAATGCATGAGTCTGATGAGTGTTCAAAGCACACAAATGTTTTTATTAAGCAACTGACTAACTGACTGCAGTCAATATTTAAACTTATTGAGCTAATATTAACTTACTAAGGTTTAATGTTTTTCATAGTCTGTATTTCTATTAAATTTGTGTTTGCTCAAGTCTGTTGCATTATTAGAGGCACAATAAGTTAGATTTTATTGGAATTACAACTTACTGGTGCTTTGATAAAAATCAGAACATCTAATGGATGAATTTTCTGCAGGGCTGTGGTTAAGTGTTTTTCATCCTGTGAATTCTTTGGAGTTAGACATTAATGATGCAGCTTTGACCAATTGGTATTTAAAACAACTATTCTGTTAGTTCAGTGACTTGTGTTTGAGATGAATGCTATGAATTGTGCAGATAAATGTCGGTATAAATTGAGCAGTAAAGCAGAACAATGTGTCAGTTGATTCAGGCCCTTTAAAAGCTGCAAATACAAAAGAGATACTGTAGTCTGCAAAAACACAATGGATATAGTTGGAGGGACAGCTGCTGAGGGAAGTACATTTGACTCTTGTGCAACAACTTGTTTGATAGAAAACATAAATTCCCTTTTCACCAAGTTTAAAAAAAACAAAAAACATTACAATACAGTCACACCAGTTTAATGGAGAAAATGTGCAGTAAAAAGATTTGCCAGGGGTAGTCTGCAAATAAACGTCATCTGATCTCTTGTCAGCTGCTGTGTTTGCTCAAAGCTCTGAATGCTTTCTTTTTTTAGAGACCATGTGGCCGAGTGTTTATCATTATCATCTCGAGATATTTCCTTTTCCTACTGCAAAATTACACAATTGATTCACCATTTGAATCAAACCTTTTACAGATTAAGCATTGATGCAATAAGAGGCAGATGCATTTCTCCCAAATATCTTTTTATGGTTACGATCATTTGCATTTTACAAAAAAGGAGAAAAGATCCTTAACTCGGCTCATACGTATGGTTATATCGTCATAATGGCATATTGCTTTTACTACCTAGATTTCAGGAGGTCTTCATGAATTTAGAGTTGGATTGCATTAAGTTTGTCAGACGACATTGAGTGTGTTGTACCTGTTGATGGTAGCAGGGTCGGGCTCCTCTCCACACAGCTCTGAATACCAGTACTGGGCCGTGTTTTGGTTGTAGTCCCCAAACTCTGCTTGCGCTAGCAGAGCGCTTAGCTCCTCCGCCTGCTCCGAGCACATGCGAAGGTGTCCATTGTGGAGGTCTTCTTTCACATGCATGAAGAATAGATGTCTGTGGAAGACAAAAATCATGGAGAATATAAACTTGCTATCCATATGCTAATCTTGCGTCATAACTTGACATTTATAGTTCTACACAATTAATGGTTCAGTTTCACTTCACAACCTACTTCCACAAATACTCCACAGGATGGTTAGGATGACATGCTAGGAACCAAAACACTTTCCCTAGTTTCACTTCTTTAAAATGGCACTTTTGGATCGTGCGGCCGCTCTGGCTGAACCATTATGGAATGCAAGTTGTACATTTGAGGGAAGGAATAAAATACTGCAAGAACACCCACACTCCCCTCATGGCGACTTATTTCACTTATGAGGGGAAATGATTTCCCCTCATAAGTCTTTCACGTATGTACTTTTGTTCATGTTAATAATTGAAACTTACATCTAATAAAATACAGAAGTTTACAGTGCATTCTGTCAATATTTGGGCAGGTTCCACTTTCATGAATTACATTGTTAATTCAGTTTGATTGTGTAAGCAGCGAACCTCAATGATAAACTAAATCTTCAGCTACAAGCCACAAATCAAAATTTATAGAAATTACACAAACAATTTTACTTTACTTTTTGATTATGTACCTGTGCATTGACCAAGGAATGCTGCTTAGTCTCATTCTGCTATAAACAACATGTTAAAAATAAGTTTTTTTTATTCACAATTCGAGATCACTGGCAGTCAGAACAGCTGGTACATTTTGGACTGATTACTCATGAGAACAGCATGTTCTGGAGTGGTGATGGAAAAACAGCCCCCTTTTTGAGAAAACAGTGGGCCCTTCCATTGTTTTCAACCACAAGATGTGAAGTACTCCATCTTCCACCTGCAGGAGGCAATAAGTGAATGAGAGCAACACCCTGACTGACTCACTCCTTACAACATAAGGAAAACTGACCTCAAGTAGCCTCACATCCATCAATCAGATAAACTATGTCACAGTGACCTAAAGAGGATCATAAATCTGTCTCAACCAGACTTCTACTTTAAAAACTTAACCCATGTGTCATATTGCTAAATATTTTCTTGTTACAGCTTGTTGCAGTAGACAAACAAACAGTCTACTGAGAAAGAAAAATAAATAACTGCTTTATTTTTCAGCTAAAAGAGATGCCCTCTCCCTCAGGCTGCATGTCTCTTTGAAGTATGATATGCTTGGTAACATTTTCATTTGTACAAATATGGTCATACTGTGCCTGAAGATTTTTAAAGGAAGTAGAAAACTAACATTTCCCACATTTAATTTTTGATTCAGAACATGGGAATCTCACAGGAATGATTCTTTTATCATTTCCTTTACCATCTTACAAGATTAGCAAGCCCACACCTCGTGACAAAAACACAGGCAACGTGTACAGTTTGACATTGCAACAAAGACACACCTCAACCAACACACAGAGCTTCCAAGCAGCATCAATAGCAGCAGAGACGCACACAAACAATGTCAGCACACACCAAACCGTGCTAGAGCCAGACTGTAACAACCGAGCCCCTACGGCTGACTAGCCTCAGGCATAACAAACAGGGCTTTGATATGGTGTTAAACATCCCATTCCCTCCAACACACAAACATTGGACTCCATTGTATCAAGCCCAGCAGGCATCATGTGATGGAGCGCCGCTCATGAGATACCTGCCTGATGCAAACAATAGGGCCAACCTGACTGGGAGTTTACAACAGATTGCTGGTAAAAAAGGTAACTACAGGGCAAGCCGCTGAGGTTACTCTAGTTCACACAGGAATTGGCAAGGTTACTACTGGTCGTGGAACAAAAGGGTTTCGTTTCAGGGAACTATGCAAGAACAGGTTTGTTATCTGATAAACAAGCAGTCAATTAACTATGCTTACTGTTTAACTTCTGCATCATTAAGGTCTCCATTTAAATGGGCAGTTGGGCCCATGGCTCACAATATTGTGCAAGTCTTGTTTTTATTGCCAATAACTGTTTGGAAGAGGACATCAACTTCAGGTCGCACAGCAGGTCAACATGCCCTGCTGCAGAGATTACTACCGATAGCTGTTCCTGTTTAGCTTTTATGAAAAAAACAAGATGTGATATGAAGGAAGCAGATCACCAGGAACAAGAAACGGGACACATACAAGGAAACTTAACCCACAGACAGTGAGCCATCTTTAAGAAATCACTGGCTTTTCACATCATCAAAACTCCCCATGAGTGTTATGAAAACATTGTGTTGATCCCAAATACACTTGGAATAGATAGTGTAAATCCACATCAGACCACAATGTAAATATTTTATGATTTACAAGCATGAACATGATTGCAAAGGAAAGGATAAAATAATTTAAAAAAAGAAGTCGAATACCATGAGTGGCTGTTATGTTGAGTTATAGCTACATAATTTCTCCAGTTAAATCGTATCGACTTCCATTAAGCTGACAACTACACGGCTTCTTGTGCCAGAACCAGGCTGCCTCAGCACCTGTCGGGATCAGTCACACACAAGAGCACTGAAGAAGTGTCCACTGTCTACAACGCCAACACATGCTGATGGTCAATTTCAACATGTGGTCCAGGCAAGACTGACAAACATTTCTGTGCCACTAGCCTTTATGTTTTGAGGATGAATGTCTGTAAAATTATTTTCTAACCACATTCAATCCAATTAAGTTAAGACACGCCTGTAAATTATGAGTGACTCATCCACTAAACTTGTATGCAAATTTGAGTTTATCAGCAGCCAAGTTTCTTCTCTTTATGGCTCAGTCCTTATTCACAAGATCAAGAAGCAATGTTCAGACAAAAACATGTACACGTGTACTTCTAACACAGACATTGCCTTTATTGTCCATGCAACACAACAGACTGAATACCAGGAAGTCTGTAGAGACCAAAGTCTCCTGGCCTACTTCTACTGCATTATACTGTTCACAGCACAATGTTCTATCCTTTAAAGAGATAATGCATAGTTAAAGTTTTAAGAGAATTATTCACTTGCCAGAATTACACTTGAGGTTGTTAAAAACTACAAAAAAAGTATGAAACAACTTAGATACGTTAATATTTTGAGAGTTTCGGACACCTAAACTTTGGCTTGTGTCAAAACCAGTACAAGTAGCGCCACATTAATTACAGGCACCGAGTTTAACGCATGGTCTTTTGGACTGCGACATCGCTCAACAAAATATGTTCTCCTCTGTACTGTTACTCAAGCAGTAGACTCCTTACTAAACTATAATCTTAGTAAGCTCTCTTTTTTTTAAAAGCAGTAAAACTGAAAAAGATATGTGCAAGTTTATAAACTTTTACTTTAGTGTTCCTAAAAACTGTGTTCCAGTCTATAAAAGTCATCTTGTTTTCTGCGCCTACCGAGTGTCACACTGAAAAAGTCAGTTTAACACAGAGGAACAAAACATCCCCACAAACTGAAACTCAACACCACAGCTTTAGAGACTGCTCTACATTCAGCCAATCAGCATTAGAGTTTCCGACCTCACTGGTTGGACTCCCAACAATGTGGTTTGTGAGCTAGTCAAATAACTTGCTGCCAGCAGCTATGTGCAAGCGAGGTTACTCTCAGTCAATGACCTATAGTTACCGTGGCTCGACAGCTTCTGGAAAACTTGTGGGCGGACTGAAGAAACTTGTAAATGAACAGTTTAACATAAAGTAGCGCCACATTAATTCCGGGCACCGAGTTTAACACATGCGCTTTTGGACTGTGACAAACTGAGCTGAAAACCACATAGCAATTACACAAAGAGAATTTGTGGGATAAACTGCTTGGGTCCCAATCTAGTAAAACAATAATTACAGCCAAGTATGGACTCCAAGTTGTGGTGTTGAATAAATACCATTATCAGCTCCCAATCCAGGAGAATAGTGAATAATGCAAACTAAAAGTAGGTTAGCAAAATGCTGAAGAAATCTGATCAATTTAGAAGCATTTTCAAACATAATGAAAACATTTGAGTACTTTGAGACTTTAAAATAAGTTGACAAAACCGTGTTTGTGTGACACCAAATGATTTTGAAGAGATACATTAAGAAAATGCTTCACTTCCATTAAAGTATTTAAAAACAATGCCAGAGACTTTTTGGCACGACACTAGATTTCTCTGGCTTTAGGACCAAAAATTAATGCAAAACTCCAGCTTCACCACATTTTGCTGCACTCTGATCAGCTGTCTGAAAGAAGGATAGAGTAGTTTATACTAACTAATTTGGAATTATTCCCCATTGGAAAAACAGTACCTCCCAACCACCTTTAGAGTGATGCAGCTTAACAAAAGATGTTGACAGTCACTTAAGCAGTAGGTTGCTCGCTATATACCTGAGGAAACCATCAACTTAGTAAACTTATTTTTTCAAAGCACCAATACTGCAAGTTGATACAAGCTGTTTCTAAAATTATTTTTACTTTAACATTCCTAAAAACTAAAGTTTATGTTACTGATATTGTTAATATTTTTACAGCTGCAAAACAGTTTCTAATCCATTTCCAATAAAATGCGGTCATGTTACATTTGTTGCATGAAAGTAAGTTTGTGGCATTTTCTTACAGTGCAAGAATCTCATAACGGCATACCTGCTTGATCCAAACCGAGCAACCCTGTCTCCTTATAGTGTATTTTGCCAAAACACAGTAAAAAAAAACAGGAAAGATTTCTACTCAGATTAATAACCTGTCACAAGACCATAACCCAGCAGAGGGGAAAAAAAAAAAAAAACTTTTACAAGAACAGATTGTTGTCTTCAAGTCATCTGAATAAGTTTTAGCTTGTTTGAGGTTATATAATAGAAGAAACACTGTCCTGTGACAGTTCTAAAATACTTTCACTTTAAATCAAGATAAAATGATTTTTAATTTGTGAAGTCAACAGTTGTGTTACTACTTTGCCCTTGCTATAAAGCCTAGAGAAAAACATTTGGTTTTTAGGGGTCTAGTGATTGCATGATCAGAATGCTAAATGTGACCACTAATGAAGGGAAAATGATTAACATAAAGCTCAGCAGCCAATAGTAAAAGTTTAATGACGCAAATAATGGAGGTGGTCAGTGATGGTTCTGGGTCAGTACCCTTTAACCAGAGAAAAGGAAATAAATTTATCAGATTTTTATATTGCCGTTCTTTTTTTTCTTAGTTAAAACCCCTTTAATTTCTGCTGCCAAATATGGTAATTACAAAGCAGCAGCAGCATGTTTGAAATGAATTTACAAAAGGAATCCATAAGGATAAAGGCACTGCATTTGTAAAAAGTGCTCAAAACCAACCATGAAATACAGATTTATAAATAATGCCTTCAAGAGTGAAACAATGGAAAGCTACTCGCTTTAAGCCAGTAGCTTAAAGCGAAAAGCTTTAGGGGTTAAAATAAAGAATTTTAAAAAAGTGGATTTTGGGAGTCACAGCTGCCACAGAAAGCTTCCAGCTCAGATGGATATGACCCAATGCTGGCAACACAGAGAGAAAAAAAAGGCAAAGTCTGGCAGGTTATACTGTCAATACAGAAAAATAAAATCTGTACATATGAACATCTCCACAATAAAAAAAAAAAAAAAAAAAAAAAGGGCAATACTATGAACATTACATCATCAAGTTTGCCATCTCAAGAAACTCAACTAAATGTTAAATTAAGATAATAAAACTGCCAACTGCTTGCACATTAAAGTGACCTGTGGAGCTTTACGTGGCAGCAAAGCACACAGCTGCTTATATAAGCAGCTTTATATGATGGGGAAGGTTATGCAAGCGGGCATATTAGAAGGGTGTAACAGTAATGACCACCCATTCCACCATGAAACTGGCTCCGTCAATAAACAGCAGCAATGTGGATTTTTTGCTCCCGTGCATGCACATATGGGAGAACAATGAGCATGCCACTTCATGCTCATGACAGATCAGTCATGAGTATGAAGTGGCAATATTTCCCCACAAGATCACAAAACTGTAAGTGCCCTACAGGCTAGCAAATGTATTACTTCCTGATGAGTCATGTCTACTCATCCTGCCGTCAGACCAGCTCATGCAGAGAAGCACTGCAACCGAACTAGGTGAAAGGTGACATCTGTAGCTCTAACAGGAATCACACCCAATAAGCCTTTAAAACCACTGGATACACAAGTGGAGCACATTTCCAAAAACAAAAGTATAATTTTTGCATGTGCATCTATAGTTATAATTGAGTACCTTAATAAATGTGCACAAATGAAACCAGACTTGCAGGAACATTACAGCTGAGAATTGTCAATCAGTAATGCATTTAAATTATTAGCATTGCCTTCATGTGACTGGCATCACTATCATGTCTTTGTTTTAACAACCCAATTATCCATCCCCCCCATCCTCTCAGCCAACACCAGTGATCAAGATAACCACTTCTAATCTAGTGGAGGTCAGAGCACAGGCAGCCAAGTGTCCTCTCCTTCCCCCTCACTTTCCCTTCCTCCCTCTTCAAATACTGCCAAATATGGGCCAGAGCAAACAAAGACAATGTGAGGTGAATGAGACATAGTAGTCAGCAGGTGTCAAACAGATACAAATACAACCACAAAGAGGAAACTAGATATCCTTAAGGAGGAGAAGTAGGGAAAAGGCATGTATGAAAGCCAAACAGCTACTAGGGAATCGCTCCAAACAAACAAAGCTTGCGTTTAATTAACTATAAAGAGGAACACTTTGCTGATTTGTTTCCTCAAGTGTCCCCTTGGTTCATAAGAGTTTCAGTTTTGCAATATGCAGTTGCAGTCAGTGCTGCAACAGGGGTGAATATTTTAACAGCTACACAGAGCAATGCAAGGACCACAATTAGGAACTTGGAAAAAAAGAAAATATGAGGAAAAATGTGGGCTTGTTATAGCTAGCTACTTTTCAGATCACAATCATGTTCAAATTAATCTTGCCAAGGAAATTAGTAAGGGGACATTTTAATCTTGAGTCCCTTATAGTTTAGTAAGAAAATTGATGAAAGTAAAAACATTAGAAATAAACTCAGTTATTGAGGCACAGCTGCAACACTGGCATTCCTGTAAAAACAAAACCTGTGTGAGAAAAAGTCTAACACTGGTCTTTTTTAAAAACCATATGTCTAAAAAAGGAGGTAAAACGGAGACCTTTTGTTTTTAAACAAAAACGACCACAAAAAGTTTTTTTCAATCTCAATGGGAGTCCTGGCTGCCAATGAGCCCACAGGGTCCCCGGGGAACAGGCAGAGAGCAACACACAACCCCAGAGCTGCTGGATCACATTTCCAGGCTGGCGCTCTGTCAGAATGGCCTATAGTAAACCCAAACCAGTTTGACGGAGAGGTTACTAAAGGGCACTTCTAACTCGTTGGAAACAAAGTGATCTGATTGTGATCTGGTTTGTGTTTTTCAGCACCCAGTTCTCCCAACATTGCTAGTCTCATCATGTACAGCTGTGTTTAAAACTATTTGGAACTTGTGCCTAGTAAAAACATTTTTTGTATCTCAGTTCAATTTTGAAGTGACAAATGCAAGATGATTTTGACATTTCAATAATGAATGTTCATATCACAAAAAAGATAATCAGCGGTACCTTGTCTGTTCCTGTAGGATGAGATGGGGCTCCACAAAAAACTTGACTCGCAGCCTCAGCCGACAGGGTGTCACGTTATCCATCTGCTGGCAGATGCGGTTCCTCAGATTCAGCCACAAATTCTCTCCTTTGCTGCCGGTAAACTGCAGCCCGAAGTAATCCACTTCAATTATGCCCAACTTTCTGCAAACCTGCAGAGAGGTAAAGGAAACTGGGTCTCAAAAAAAGGGAATTTAGACCAGAAAATACCAGGAGAATCAAACAACCAAAACAACATAAAGGTAATATTAAATAGGCAAGAAGAGAAGATGGGCAGGGAGTTTATTTCTAAGGGATTACAACAGCTGGAATACAAACTTGAATCCTTTCATGGGGGCTCATCAAATCTATCCCACCCTTAACTGCAGCACGGTTGGCCGTGTTATTACATAACTACTGGTGAACATCTCTAGAAAGCCTGGAGGCAGAGATAATACCCATTTGTTACCCTCAGCAAATTGGGAATATGCCCTGCATACAAAATAAGATCAGCGTTTCATTTTAGTAGCGGTAAGACCAAAACTACTGCTCCAATAATAGAGTTTCTTTAGCAAAATGGGCCTCAAAAATAATCAAATTAAGATCCAGATTTGTGATTCATTATATTTTTACCCTCACCAACTTTACAACATTAGATGCAATGAATTTTAATCTGTGTAGCTTTTCTAGTATTCTAGACTTCACAATACTTGTGACCAAAACAGGCAAGCCAAAGAGCACTAGATGTTAAATATGAAATTCTGCATGGCTCTCTACGAACAGAAGCAGGGAGAAAAAAAGCTTCTTTTTTTTTAATTCAGACTCGTGATTTGTATGTGTTCCTTCTTTTTATTAAGAGCTTAGAAGCTGCTTGTATCCTATAGTTAATCCCAAAATTATAGATTTAAAGTACTACTTAAACTTAGCCAAAAGCTTTTTCTTTTAACAAAAAAAAGTTTTAGTCCAAGTCTCGACTGTGAAGAAGGATAGAGCTTTTAGAAGATAGCCATTGATTTCAAAACAGTTTAATGTTAAATAAAAACAACCATGTCCAAATTTGTCAGACATATGAATAATTCTGGGTCTAGATAGCCATGTTCAGAAACTGAAGGGCACTGAATTTTGCAGAGACTTGAAAAATGTGATAGCTCAAGAGTGATGAACACAGTAAAGATAAATAAGGAAAAATGACTTGATTATTTTCCTGAAATCATGCAGCAGTAAAAGGGAACCCAGTTTCACAAATAACATCAACCATTCGATTATTAGTTAATGCAGGAATCAAAGTTACCAAGTGTTGAATAGCTTCAGCATATACTGAGATTTACATTTAAAACTAGAGACAAAGGTGGAAACTAATAGATTCGTGTCAATGTTCCAGACTAATTTTCCCATTTTCAGTAGAGATCTCATTTTGTTTCATGTTGTATACCAACAAAGCCTCAGGTTGAGTGAAGCTCAAGTGCCGAGCGCAGCTCGCAATGAAACACAATGACCTATAGTAACCTATGCCTAAGCCATCTGTTTCTGGCAATACAGGAAGAGTCTTACTGAAGCTTTAACATGTTTAGATACCCACGGAAACTAATATTTACAACGTAAATATTTACAAAGTAAGTACAAAACAGTTTCGCTTCGTCTTTGTAGCAGCAGCTGAATTAACATGTGTTGTTACGGTAGCTGTAATAAATACAGAAAACAAGCAATCTTCCATGCTTCTTAGAAGAACGCTTAATTCTTAAATAGCTGATTAATTATTAAAATAAAGTTTAAAAACAGTGGAGAACTTAAAGCCTGCCGGTACAATAACAGCTTCGGTGATTTGTCTGTTAGAAATAGTGAGAGAGACGGAAAGACAAATAAGTCTCCATACATATATCTGAACATTTACGGGTATTTTACTCGGAACCTAACCTTATTAAGACAGTCTTCTCCGTTCGCCTTCGCGTCAACTTCCACTTCCATCACCACCGAGTCCGGACGAGTAACGTGGCAGAGCATTTTGGCTTTATATTTTGTAGTCTTTGGTGCGCCACGCTTTAAACCAACAAAACAATTCTCTTGCCCTCTTTAGAAACCCTCCACATCAAGCCGTCATCACTTTCCTCTCACAGCTCTCTCGGTGTGGCTAATCTTCCCTACCAGCTGTAGGAAATATCAATGAAATGCCCCCCGTAGTCCCGCCTACTTGAAGGGCATCCAATCACAGACGGTTTATTGTAACTCACTGAACTCCTGTTAACCAATGGGAAACATTGTCACATTCGAAAATTGGCTGATCAAGTTGAGTTCTTGTTTGTGAGGCACTGCGTCCTCTTGTGGTGGGTTGGTTGTATGCAACCGGAGAGCTTTTATTTTTTTGCACACCTGAACTTAATAAATTAGACGTTTCATCGTACGCCAGTGCACTTCAGGGTAAGTTTAATGGCTTTCCATAGATTTTTATAAATAATGTAGGGGATTATGACCCAGAAATAGCTGCAATACTAGTGGGGAAACTTTCCACTTCGCCTGTTTTTTTTGCAACTCAAGGCTTTTATGAATATTTAATTTCTGCAACTTCAACATCAGCCACTCACTATCCCCCCTTCTTATAGAACTCATTTGTTTTCTCTAAATATTTTTGTTTTATAACATCTTATTCTGAAATTGATATGATTTACTTAATCTTATCTATAAATTAAGATTAAATACAAGATAAATCTGAATAAAATAAAGCACTGAGCTGGTTTGTGTCGTCGTGACAGCGCCTCCAACCATGGAGCTTAAGTGTTGCTAATTTGAGCACCTAATATTTCTGTGACCTTATTTCAATGTCTTCTGCCCCAATGCATCCACAACAGCTACTGTTTTACCATCTATTATTCAGCAGCACTGCATTGTGATGGAGGCAAACTTGGCAAAGAAAGTGAAGAGAAGAGCAACCTTGTACTTTAAAACCAAGGAAGGCATGGTATTCAGCCAAGCTTATCGTTTGTTTGCCAGAGGACAATTTAGAGTGGAGGCAGCATGCCTTTCGGATATGTTTGCACTCTTCCACAGCTGCATTCTTTGTGTAGCTGGAGTGATATGTATATAATAAGAGGAGACCGAAGGAAAAATACCAATGATGTTTTAATAGCTGTAGCGCCTTGCAAAAGAACTCCTATCCCTTTCATTTAGCAGAATTGTGAAATGGAAGGAAAACATACTTCAATGTCGTTTAGACCAAAGGTATTCAACTCCAGCCCTCAAGGGCTGATTTTCTGCAACTTTTAAATATATCTTTTCTTCAACACACCTAGTCAAATAATCAGGTCTTTAACAGGTCTCTGTAGAATTCAGTCATTTGATTCAGGCTGACTTGACCAGGGGACACATCTAAAAGTTGCAGGACACAAACACTTGGGGACTGGAGTTGAAGTTTAGACCAATCTTTTACTACATTTATGTCTACAATTCTTTTGGAGTACATTTCTATCAGCTTTGTATTAATAGTCATTAAAATTATTTTCCCATTCGTCAGCAAATTTGATAAAGCTCAATAAGATTGAAGGGAGTTCTTCTGCAAAAATCAATTTTGTAGTGTTGCCGTAGATTCTTATCTGAATAAACACTCTAACTTCAACTGGGTCATTCTATGACATGAGCTTTGATCTAAAGCATTGTATTGTATCAGCAGTTCATTGTCTGTGGTTTTGATCTGAAACATGTGAGAAAGATTGGTCAACATAAAAGATTAGCTTGAATAATTCAAGGATTTTGCAGATTATTGTGTATCAAGGGAAACTCTAATTTGGTGCAAACCAAACAAGGATTAGTTTGCATCAAATCAAACTAGTTCAATCTTGAAGACTCAGTGTTTACCGTGATGACCATGTGTTTACTACTGCCTATTTCACAATAATAAAGTAAACAGTGCAGCATGTTTGCAAGTTGCTCATCAAGAGGGGGTTGGAGGGAGTGTGAATGTTTGCAGGACACGCAATGTTTGCTAACTGGTGTAAAACTAAAATAGCCCATATGGGTTTAGCAAAACATTGGATTGACAAATGTTATGCTTTTCTAAAAAATGTTAATTTTCTTTTTAGATTTTTGTTGTTCATATCTGAAAACTCTTTCCAGGCAATTGCATCTAAACGTGTACTTAATCGTCAATAATTTGTTGCCATAGCTCTTAAAGAAAAACCACTGATGGTAAGCATGTTTATTTGTAGCCAAACCATACTGTTGAATATTTCAGTGTAACCTAAGCAAGTAATCTTCAGGTTTTCACAGTTTGTTTCCACTAAGTTTAACCTTATATGATAATCCAATGTTTTAGCAGAGTAGAAAAGCATTTACAAATTTAAGGTTTTATAGAACATATTTGGTTTTGAATAAACATATTGGCCGATGAGGTAGACTATCTGTTCTACCTAGATAGTGTTGGCATTTTCTGACTTCAAAAAGTTGCATAAACTGATTTCGACAGTCTGAAATCACTAATGTCCAACTGTAATTTTACATGCTCTGATCTATGATAGTCTTATTACATGCATGTTCCCATCCTCTGTGTTTGAATGATTAGTCATTTTGGTTCCTTATCTGTCTGCAGAATCCTCCTCAAAAAGGAATTAAACAACTTTATCAACTTTAACACATGCATCTTTCCCAGTGTGATAAGGTCAGCCAGCATGTAGTCTGTACAGGCTGCTGCCCTTTTACCTGAGGTGACATAAGTCTGCCGATAGAGAAATGTCTGAGCTGACATTATAGCCATAAATGGAATAGGAGAACAAAAGACTCACTGAGTCAACGTCCACTGTGGACCTGGGACCTTATTCCTCTGGCAAATGGCAATCATACTCGCATCGTATTACTACGTTACGAAAAACTGATCCAGTTATCAGTTTTACAGCATCTAAGCCTTATAAATTCAGATTTCAAGGATCTTATCAAAGTTAGCTGACTCATATGTTTTTGATTCAAGTGTAGCTAGGGGTAATATAACAAGTCATGAGTGGTATTGCACAGGCAGTTTATTTCTGATTTATATTGACCACAAGTTATCTTTCCATTTGAAGAAACAAAGTGAAATGCAATAGGCTTAAGTTAGAGGATTCCAAAGTGCACTCCGGAATCCCCTAATCAGTACAGATTTGGTGCTGATCCCAATGGCAACCTTTTTGGCACCCTGAAACTCTGGCACAGGCAGTTAATGTAGATGAAAACTGGATTTTTTTTATTTTATTATTATTGTTATTTTTATTAAGAGAAACATTTTTACTAATGCATTAGAATCTTAACATGGACAATGTATGAAAAACAAAGTATGCCTTAATAAGAATGCTTTTTGATTTCATTTTAATTTCACAGAAATTATCAAATGATCTTCATGTAATAGAAGGATGCACACAAATTTGCCACACAAAATTAGGTCTGTTTTGTGTGTCAAGCTGGAGCACACAAAAAAGTAATTTGACTTCAGTTCTGCTTTCCTCTCGGTAAAAATATTTAAATGGTATACATTTAAAAAAGGGGAAAATAAAAAATAATGCATATTTCTTATTTTATCTTAAAAATTAGGTTATCATATTGGACTATTTTGTTCTCCAGCTGCAATAAAATGCAGTAGAGTAGTAGAGTTGCTAAAGTACACATTGACTTCAAGAGGTTGGGTTTTATTCCCAGCAGTTGTAAAAAGCTGTCAAAAACATATGCATACAAGCAATGTAGCAATAAGAATAAAAGCTGTCTGATGTAATGCATTTCTAAGCTGTTATACTTAGAATACATTTTTAAAAAGTACTTCTATTGTAACCATTACTTATTACAAATGTAACACTGTCTACACATGGAAATTAGTATAATAGTAACTAAAACTGACTCATCTTTGAACATCTAGGTCAGTTTTGAGTCTGCTGTTTTTTTCCCATCTGGGTCCCTGCACAAACACAGACCCTTTTGCAGACTTCTGCTTTACAGCTCGATATGACATCACACAATGTGGCATCACTTCCCTGCAAGGCAAGTCATTGCTCACTCAACTGGAGTGCAAACACATAGCCATGCAAGGATTTCTATGTGTGCAAATGTTGGTGTGTTTATACACGCATGCGTGTGTGTGTGTGCATGTGGGTGCATGACATCACAGTGTCATTGCTGCCCAACTCCACAGCAAAGCAATGTTTTGTGAAGCAGAGAGTAGGACAGGAAGTGCCATGGTAGCGTCACTTCTCTGGCTGTTGTTGTGATCGCCTTGTTTGTTCTTTTTTTCCATCTATTGGGCTTAAACCAAGGGGACTGGGCAGCTGATGAGAGTGGAATTGATCATTGAAGTAAGTAGAGGTGCCAAAGGATAAGATGTTCCTCTGAAGAAAATCAATAACCACCATCCAAGGATTTATCAGATGAAGATTCATTATCGACTTCAGATGTTGATTCAGAGTGTATGATGAAGAGGAGTCAAAGGTTCAGCGGCTCTTTCAGCTTTGAGGAGGACCAGCAGATTCATCCGAAAGATGAGAAAGAGGAAGGAGAAGCTTTGCCACCAAAATACCCTGAAGGATCAAAAGAGGTGGCAGCAAAAGCAGCAGCAGATTTTAAGCAAATGGAAACTAATCTAGTAATCTGTGGCTCAAATCAACCAAGATCGGATGTATTCAGACCTCAACAGTTATGGCAGACTATGACAAGATGCCTTTCTTTTCGCTGGACTTCCATCAGCAGACAAAGCAACCGGAAATCAACCTACGAAGGGGATCTCAACCAATGTGAAGACACACAGTCATTTGTCAGCTCTGACTCGACCAATGAGAGCTCCTCAACATCATCTGTCTCAGATGACAAAGATGCACATCTGTCAAAACTTGAGGTCATTAGCAACAGAGGGGGGAAAAGTGGTCCACCCCTTCGTCTAGGAATTTCTCATTCCTGCCCCAGATTATCAAGAGCTAGACTAGCAACAGACCTGGGTCTGGCCTCAGTGATCTTGGAGAAAGAAATGTTTCTACGGATTGAGCTGCTAGATTCAGGTGATGAAAGGGATGATTTACGCTACCGAGCAGAATGGACTTTGTCAGAGACAACTAAGGACCTGGCAGGAGGCGTCTGGCAATCTCAAAGCCAAAAAGTAACAGACTGACCTATTAAATTGAAGATTTGGGTTGATTTAGAAGTGATAGACTTCACATCATGTACTGCTTAAGTTAGATTGCAACTTCAGCTATGATAATGTTACCAGAGATGGCAGAATCGTTCATTACAAATGGCTCGTGTTTTGCTGAAGAGTAACATTGTTTTTCAGTGCTACCCATAATTTTCAAGAGGGTGGGCAATCCTGGTCCTCGAGTGCCGGTGTCCTGCAACTCTTAGATGTCTCCCTGGTCCAACGCAGCTGAATCTAACAGCTGGATCACCTCCTAAGTGCAGTCAAGTTTTCCAGAGTCCTGCTAATGACCTCATTATTTGACTCAGGTGTG
>CAEFZY010010733.1:0-119716 GCA_903066815.1 Brachyrhaphis roseni
GTACAGCTTCGACTTAGCGTAATATATTTTATTGGGCGGTTGCTGCAATATTTGACTATTCTATCAATAATTTTCTAAATTGTTAAATGGCATATTGAATACATAATTAAAATTAATTAAAAAAAATAGAAAGAATTTGAATTTATTGTATGTTTGCATTTATTTTATTGAATAAATTTATTGTCCTGTGCTGTATTAAAGTCAAAATATGCCACAATGAAATACATAAATAACTCTTAAAATATTTCTAGATGTTAAAATTTCACAAGAATAAAAATGAGTCCAATAAATAAATTAACATTAGAATATAAAAAATTAAATACGAGAATAATTTATTAAAATTTGTTTTAAGCACATGTTAAAAACATTGGTAATTATCTAACTACAACATTTTATTTAAAAAAATACTCAAAATGTAACTTACCTTCACATTTACTTGAGGATTTATTAAAATTACATATTTTAATAGTTGCATATATTCATTTAATACATTTAAATTTCCACATATGTACTATTTATTGAATTATACCACTTTTACAGGAAGGAGATATCAAATTATTATACGATGCATAATTTTTAAAAATTATCTGTGCTATGAGAAAGACAAAACTATAAACTGTTTCAGTCACAAAATAAGGATAGAAATAATTTTTCTACATCAAACAAAAACTAAAAGTCTCACATTTTGAAAATAGTCATCAGATTCCTTTCCAAAATACACGACTGTGGCTAATCCCAGTTTCAAACAGATGTTGCAAAAAGCCATATTGTTCAGCTTTTTAATACATTATTTAGATCATGTTACTGTGTAAACAGCTGTGCCTATGAATCACAATTAAAGCCGTCACTTTAATGAAGAGAAAATGTTTAGTGAAATAACAATTAAATGTTTGTTGCGAGCCTTAAAGACTTTCCAGAGTGAGACCGCCAACACTGTGCCAACAGCCGATTAGGCTGATTAAATTGCATCGGCACAGAAAACATTACTTAATAAGTGGAACCATCTTAACAAATCACATTGCAAATAAACAGTGTTCGGAAAGTAGCTAATAAAATTAAACGTCTTATAATTTCATAACGAGACAGGCAGCTGCATTCTTAGTTCTTTTAATTTTTGTTGTAGCTTATGTTGCTTCTGGTGCCTTCCACAATGATTGGCACTCCTGCTAAAGATCTGTTTTTACCTCATGTTTCGGTCTTTTTAGTGATTCTACTCACGGTAAATATGATCTATTTCAGATGAGTAGATATTTTTGTAGTAATTTACAGACATTCTCTTTTCTTTCTCATTTTGAACAGTGGCTACAAGAAGTTGCATTACTTCTTGTAGATGCGTGCAAGTTTAGACGAGCTGCTAGTCTTTGCAGTCAAGTTTAAAGATCTGCTTCATGCCCCATAAAAAAAGAAAAGCATAGATTTTTAATTAAAAATCTCTTGATCACCTGATTAAAATTAAAGAAAGGTTGGATTTTCTACATTTTTCAAAGTGAAGTTCTTTAACTGAAGTCAAAAAAATATTATTTTAAGTGTGGAAAAAAACATAAAAAGTTCAGTATTATCCATTATTTGACTTCACAATGTTAACAAAAAGTTGTTTGCACAGCTACCAGAGGAGATGTTTATTTTTCAACTTCCTTTTCATAAATTACTCATAGTTTGCTCACTTCTCCGTGCAAAAAATGCCCTCGGACGCATACTGTGAGCGAATGAGTCAATCCTCTCGCGACCAGCAAGACTTAATGCTTTATGCCAAATACTGCTGGAGCTGAACAAATACGATGCGATCTGACAGCAGGCAGATTTTGGCTTCCTCTTGCACCGTCATAACAAGAGAGTAAAACTTTAAAAGGTCAGGGGTTGAAATCAGACCAGAGGTACAAGCCACTGTGTGTGTGTGTGAGTGTGTGTAGATCAAAGGTCTGCAGCTTCTGCAAAAGGCCGAGAAGAAGAGTTCAAAGCGAAGGTAGACGATGGCGCAGCCTGTGTGTGTCAGTATGAGCGAGTACATGCCACCGAACCTCAGACAGCACAGAGATATTCATTACAGAGGTGACTGCCAATCCATGTTTGCGGTGCAAGCAGTTCCCCATCACTCAATTGAGTTTCTCTCCTGCAAGCGCCGCCTCCACTTCTGAATGGGAGATGTCTCTAGGGGAGGTGAAATGTGAGCAGAAGAATTTTAGCACATTTTGTTTGTCAATTTGTAGCAGCTCGCCGAGGCAGCCAAAGTGCCTCCAAATGTCAGCTCAGCTCTGTAGCGTCAATACGATTAGTTCACCCCGCGGCACATCCCTTTCCTCGCGCCTTGTCCCAATCAATGCCTTCTACGTTCTAGTCCCTGCAGTTGTGGCATTAAAAGCTTTCTGATTTATTTATGTTTTTCTTTTTTTTTTTGTTCCTGCAGCTGTTTATAATGACTCCTTATTCTAACACATTTACAAGTGTTTCCTGTTTTCGTAGCTACTCGTCCAGAGCGCCGTGAACGCTGGGAATTGTGACTTCTGCTTGTGCTACAAAAACACGAAACATCGTGGAAGCATCTTAGTACACCTGGAATAAGACAAAGCTAAATTATAAGAAACTTTTCCGCTAGGAGCTTGTTTTAAGTCAATAATCCCGTAAAATTGATGAAAAATGCTGGTTCCATTGGCAGATTATTTCACTTATAACAAGACATTTATCCCATGCTATGAGTGAAATAATCTGCCAGTAAGACTGGTACTTTTTCACCAATATTAAAGAGTTATTGCCTTAAAACTCACTGAAGTGTTACTTGTAAGATTTTGTCTTATTTGAAGTGTATGAACATATTTGCAGTAGAAACTAACAAATACTTGGTAAGATTTAGTTGTTTTCCGTTGTAAAAACAAGGAATGGTTTTGTATTGAAAACATCTTGAGAGACGACGCCAATCAAACAACTTCAAATGCTGAGATAATGATGTGGCTCATCTCTTTGGTCAACTGGATTGGTGGATTGCTATTAGTGGCCGTAAAACCTAACTGGAAATTGATTGTGCAGGTCCATGCACTGCTTTGAGTCATAAGATGCCTTATCATTGCCTTTTGTAAACCGTTGCAACATTTCTCTAACATGCAGTAATGCGGTTCATTAATCTGAGGAGGAGGAGGTCATGTTCATGTCAAGGTGAAGATCACAGCAGCCTTCAATCTTTGCTCTAATCCTGCTGTCTCCTTGCTAAAGCAGAGAGACAAATCAAAGGTCCACTTCTGCTCATGTTGCCCTTAAAAAGTATTCACACCCTTTGAACTTTAATGGGATTTTATGTGGTAGACTAACAGAAAGTGGAGGATAATTGGGCAGTGGAAGCGGTGGCCTTTATTTACAGTAACCCGACTGGAGAGGGGGCAGAAAGAGCAGCTAATGGTCCCAGCAGACTTACTTACAGCCTCCATATTTGGTGTTCCTGCTCTATTCCTGAGCCACAACTATAGATCCAAAAAGTACAGTGCATTTGAATCCTCTCTGCCCCGATGCTCCTAAATAAAATACAGGTTGTGGCTGCAGTCAGAAGAGAGTATAGAACCTCATTAAAAAGTTCTATAAAGGACTCCACTCGTGGTTAGTTGTTCACTTTTCTTGTGTTTACCGCTTACGTCATGTGGAGGCGTTATGCCCATGTCCCATACTCCATGTTTAGCACCACTTAACAGGTTAGGGGGTAAAAATAGTGTTTTGGGTTGTTTTCGGTGTTTCTATGTGGATTAAATCATTTCTGGAAACAGTCCAATGTGGATGCTGGTGTTTTGAAAATGAGTCCTTTCCTCTGATTTGGATGGGGTGTAAATTAGACACAAACTCTATTAAATAGGTGATCTCTGAAGGCAACTGGTTACACGTGATTTAATTTAGAGGTGTTAGAGGGCTTCTGCAGGTTTCACCAACTAAAATGTAAGACTTTTTAAGATCAACTAAAATTTAAGACTTTTTAAGATCAATATCCACAGAAATGTACGAAAGTCTTCCAGCCAACCAGCCAATTTGCACTTACTCATGGTGGACACAAAAAAGCTAGCCAGTTAGCTAGCATTAGCAGCTAGTTACAAGTAGCCTCATCCACTTAGAATCACATTGTCCAATGAAGATGTTTATGTGCAACTCAAACTTTTGCAGAAAAGTCCCACTAGAAAAAAACGCATACAATACACAGAATTGAAAAAGTTGGCCTTTAATGCGTTAATCACAGGTATTAAATTTTGTTCTGGCAGGACAATTTAATCTTTTAAAGAAAATTATATTTTAAAGTCTTAATTTTGGGTACATAAATTTGAGAGTGAGTTTTCTTTCACTTCAAAATCATGTAATATTTTGACATAAAATCAGAATAAATGCTTTGAGGACTGTGGTTGATCAAGGGGTGTACTACAAATCCAGGAGATGCCCCTTCATTACAGGCAGAACCAGGCATTTAGACTTCATTCAATCCAGCCATCAGAAATCCACCCTAAAGCACCCATGACAAAGGGCTGCAAACCACGGGACAATTAGCTGATTAAAAATGATCAGAGGCCAGTTAGAGACAAAGTGGACCTTTCTAATACCCATCTGAAACCCCGCTTCAAATGGAGACACACATGAGTGCGTGTGTAAAAGCCTGTTTCACTGGTGCACGTTGTTTCTGTGATACAGGAGCAGACTCAGAGTTTTCAGCTTTTAATTAGACAGTGGACAGGGCCTTTGATGTGACCTCTTTAATGTTTCCTCCTTGTTAATCAGCATGATCCCACACAGCCTCTGTCTCGCCTTGTATCGGATGTTAGCAGCCCTTTCTCTCTCTCTCTTGCTCCTGCCAGGTGAAGTGTGACCAGTACTGGCCGTCACGAGGAACAGAGACGTACGGGATGATCCAGGTCACGATGCTGGACACTGTGGAGCTGGCAACTTACAGCGTCCGAACCTTTGCCCTCTACAAGGTAAAAACCTGCATAATCTGCATGTTTCTTGCCTCACATTTTGAAGGCTGGGGCATTTAGTGTTTTCTATAAACATTTTGGGCATTGAAACATTTAATTTGTCTCAAGTTATATGGAAAACTACATTATTTCTGTAGGCTATGTGTGGATGGAGCTTTTTATTGGATTTAAATCAGTGCTTGATTTCTGCATGAAGTCCCTGAGAGTGTGTGATGTTCAAACTGGACAGTTTGGTAATAAAGTGCAGCCTAAATTTGGAAAGCGTTATTCGTAGTTGAAACCAGATATTTAAAGATATTATTTTCTCACCGTCTGAAGTCAAATCAGATCAAATTTATCTTGTTTTAGTTCAGTGAGAATTATCAAAAATGATTTGCATTTGCTAAATTCCAGAAAACTTAGCATTTACACTTTTTAAATTTGTTTTTTGCAACTTTCTCAGACCAATATTTCTAAACATAAAATGTTATTGTACTTTAGCCTACTTTGTCTCTGCTGTTGAATGTAGAAAAATATTAATATCACAAAATATTATTACTAGCAGTAATAAATGGTTTTATATAATAGCGAATTTAAACTGTCTTCTTTAGTTCATTTGTGTCATTTTTATCACCAATGTGTGGTTCTGAAAAAGTTTGAAAACTTACCTTGAAAATTCTTGACAAGTGGTTAAAATTTACTGTAGGTAATTGTACATGAGAGGTCTGAGCCCAGAATAGCTGCAGAAACATACAGGAAGAAATAAATAAATCAACCTACAGGAAAGAGACAAAGTTAATGGCATGCAACAATGCTGGGTAATTTCATAGGGTGTGAGAGAAAAGACATAAAATTGCACCAACTTGTGCTTTTCAAATCTCAACTGTACAGCTCCTTTCAAGGAAGCAGCACGACCTTTTTCATGCTAAAAGAAATGCTTCTCAGCATGAAAACTCAAAAGCAGCCAATTAATATCCACCGTGTCTAATCCCGGCCACCTCGGTTCTTCTACAGAACGGCTCCAGCGAGAAGAGAGAGGTGAGGCAGTTCCAGTTCATGGCCTGGCCTGACCACGGCGTGCCCGAGTATCCCACACCCATCCTGGCCTTCCTACGGCGAGTAAAGGCCTGCAATCCTCCAGACGCCGGGCCCATGGTGGTCCACTGCAGGTGGGTGAAGCCGCCGACGATTGGTTTCAGTTCTGGAAAGAAGTGTGATGTCCATTTGTGTTCAGCCCTGTTTACTCTGATGCCGCCAAATAAAATCCAGTTGTTGGTTCTAACATGACAAAATATGAAAAACCTCAAAGGGTAGAAATACGTCTGCAAGACACTACATAATATTTTAAAGATTAAAGTAATAAATAAAGCACTAAAATCCTGAAACTATTAAATATGTCACTAAATATGTTATGATTAAAAAAACACATTGGAAAGAAAAACACTGTCTCATCTTCAGTGTTTGTCCTTTCACTGGCCTCAACTTTGTTTTGCTGCATGCATGTTGCAGCCAGCTTGATGTAAAGGTGCATTTATACTTGTTTGTGAATGCAAACAGGAACAGAGCTGTGTACCACAATCCAGAAGGTGTGCATATTTTTTGCATTTGCTCCATTTAGATCCTCTGAGATGATGCACGCTGGTAAAATGTGCTGCCATTTGGCATTATTGGCTTTGCTGGATATCTGATTTTCCAGAGTAAGAGGAGCAAAAGAACACAGAGAAAATTAAGCTTTGTTGTTGTTGTTAACTTGGGTGAGGTTTCCAAAAAAAGAGGTGAAAAATGACCTAATTTCAAGCGCAGACGTCCCACTTCCAATAGACATCGACAACAGCATTACTCAACAGGGAAGGGGAGGAGAGGCCAAGTTGGAAATGTTACATTTACAAACCGTAACCTTTCAGTCTGTCTTCAATATCCAGTGTCAAAGCATTGAAAAAAAAAACTATTATACTTGGGAAATTCATCCCCACATCAGCATTATAAGTGTATCTGGTGCTTTTCTATTCATTGAGTTGAACAAGCTCTTTCTACCACTTTGTAATGTATGTAGCTTCAGTAAAAATGGCATTAATTGCCACCCTCTGTCTCCCTCCGACAGTGCGGGCGTTGGCAGGACCGGTTGCTTCATCGTGATTGACGCCATGTTGGAGCGCATGAAGCACGAGAAGACCGTGGACATCTACGGCCATGTGACGTGCATGCGTGCCCAGAGGAACTACATGGTCCAGACCGAGGACCAGTACATCTTCATCCACGAATCCCTCCTGGAGGCCGCCACCTGCGGCAACACGGAGGTGCCGGCGCGCAACCTGTACGCCCACATCCAGAAGCTCACCCAGCCGCCGCCCGGGGAGACGGTCACCGCCATGGAGCTGGAGTTCAAGGTGTTTAAAATATGCATACACACATTTTCTCCTGCTGCTGCATTTAAAGTGCCTTTTACAAGTATTCTTTCCCATTTTAAGATGCTGTAATGGGATCAAATTTGAGAAGTTTGGTTAATTTTAATAAGATTCTATGTGCTAGTCAAACACAAAGTGGTGTGTAATTGTGAAGTGGGAGGAAAAGGGTACAATTTTAATCCTAAATAAAACCCAGTGCCTTAATAAGTTACCTGAATGGTGATTGGATTACAGACCTGTGTATCATTTAGGGAGCATTCACACCAGTTTAGTCCATTTTAATTGAACTCTAGTTCATCTGCCTAGAAAGTCCGGTTCGCTTGGGGAGATGTGATGCAGACTAAAAACCTGGGTTTTTAGGAAGTGGACTGTAGCACAGGGCATTCTGGGTAAGTACAACCAAAATAAATGCGGGAGTCTGGTGCAGAGAAATGGCTTGTGGTCATTTGCCAAAGACAAGTCCTACAACTGGTAAAATCTCACGTCACTCCAGTTTTGTTTATATTTCATAAAGAAGGAAGTTGTGTTCATCTCTTCTTCAGAGGTTTTTGTGTCGTTCATTCAGTGGTTCTTGGTGCAGCGCCACCGCAGCCGAGGGAGTTAATAGGTTTTCCAAAGGGTTTGGTTCATTTGACGCAGTGCAGTGTGAAAGTGAACTGTACCAGTTGAAAATGTCACAGAGGCCGTATCATGCTGTGGAGTTGTCTTCCTTCAGTAGAGAGATGAAAGATGATGAAAGCTCATGAATAAAGTTAAATTCAACTCGATCCCAGAAGAAAACCTGTTTATTTAGGGGTATCAGAAGTAAGCAGAGTTTAGTTTGTAAAACTTCTGATAATAAAATAAGATCTGTGATTCATAAGGGTGTGAATACTTTTGCAAGTCTCCACAATCAAATGAGCCGATGCTCAGGAATCTCAGTGACATTGGGGCCGAGACTTCAGGAGCATCTTCAGCACATCTTTTAGGATTAAATAAGCCAGAACAAAACACTTGTGAACACATCGACCCGGTGACAATTACAAAATGACTGACACTCGCGCATATACACCCCTGCTGGTCCTCAAGGTCGCCGAAACACGGCGCACATACCCTTTTTGTCAATAGCCATCGACTGTGATGTTATTACGCACTTTCCTCGCAGCGCGTCCCTGCCATTAGCCCTCTTATGACCATGATCCATTCTGTTTGAAGTGATAATAGCATCTACACTCCTGCCAACAAGCGAAAATGAAAGAGTGAGAGGATGATTGTGGCATACATGTGGGGCTACGGCCTGCATCCCCCACCCACAGTCTGGCCACAATACACTCCGTCTCCTGCAGTAGCATGACAGTCCATACACTCTCCTGTGCCGTCCATCTGCTCTCTGTCCATTGCCAGCACCGTGCTTATGACGCCTACAGTCCGGCAAGCAAACTGGGACTAAATGGGAAAAGAAGTCAGCCACACTTCCTGTCGATATCCACAGCACACACTGGATGTTTTCACACCGGATAGTCCAGTAGACTTTGTTCGATTAGGAACCAAAATTACAACATTTGTTAAATTTTCAGTTACTGCAGTTCGCTTTCACCCTGCACTGTGTGAAACGAACAAAATCTTTTGAAAAACTTGTTCACCCTCTCACCTGTGGTGGCGCTGCATCAAGAACCACTGAAGAAAACAATGTAAAAACCCCCGAAGAAGACATGAACACAACTTCCTTCTTTGGAAAAAGTAGGCAAAATGGAGTGGTGTCAGATTTAAAAAAAAACCATGAGCCATTTCTCCCACTATCCTTAGACTCTTGTATTTTCTTTGGGTGTGCTTGCCCAGAATGCCCTGCGCTTGAAGACCACTTACTGCTTTTGGCGCGTTCTCCTGTCTACTTGGCATTCACATATGCATTTGAACCAGACCAGAATTCACTTCAGTCAGACAGAGACGTATGTGTGTAGGCAGACCAGAGTTTGCTTTTCTGGTATGCATCAGAGTTCGATTACACATTTCCATCTACCCAAAAGAACCAGACTTTTTAGGCAATCAAACCAGTGTTTGATTAGAGTGGATTTAAGTGGACTGATTAGTTTGCTTTTCACCTGTCAAAAAATGTTGCTTCAAATGTTTTTGTTTGTCTTCTTCATGTCATTCATTTGTTTCCCTGTCTGACATTTTCCCTCTCTCCTATGTTTTATCAAACAGAGACTGGCCAACTCCAAAGCCCACACATCACGCTTCATCAGCGCCAACTTGCCCTGCAACAAGTTCAAGAACCGACTGGTCAACATCATGCCTTTTGAGTCCACCCGTGTCTGCCTGCAGCCCATCCGTGGTGTTGAGGGCTCCGACTACATCAACGCCAGCTTCATTGATGGCTACAGGTCAGCAAAGATTAAAAATGGCTTTTTGTCAAGGCAGGACCACTTAGTTTCATATATTCTCGTAGACTATATCTTGGACTTTTCTGTCAAGGAAGTCATGTTTTAGTCAGGCATATTCATTTTGTTCTTTGACTCGAGATGGTTGAGACTATTGGTAACTTGCTGCTAATATATCCTTGTAAGCTAGCTAGCTTTTTTGCATCTATCCTGGGTAAGTGTAAATTTATCATCAGTTGGCTGAATGATGTTAGTTTTTGCCACTGACACGCTTCAGTTGCCAACCCATATGAGGCGAGGTGGATTATGGAAGTCTTAAATCTGAGTTGGGGAAACGTGCAGAGACCCCGTGGAAACATTCTGCAGGTTTCAGGGTTTAACATCAGGGATTGGCTCAAACTGAGCTGCAGGCTGAGCATTGTTGCTATTGAAACTGGTCCAAGAGGTTTTGTGGCAATAATTTTATTCTGTTGCACAAACAAGAAACAAAAAAAAAACAACAGACTCACTTTTTATGAGTTCAAAGCTTGTTTCAGTAACAAGAAACTGATGATTGATGCTTTTCAGACCTCAAAAGGAAAGAAGTTTCTGTTGAGTCATAAACTTGAGGCAGACGCTGACTGATTAGAGCTTGCAACTAAATACTTTCTCCCCTCGTATCTACAAAACCAGAGCGCCCCCCCTCCTCCCTGATGATTCAGAGGCATGAATCATCTCCAGAGCTTTGTTGGCGCCCCTATCTGAAACTATCGCTCACACTTTTCCCTCTCATAACAAAACGATTGGCTACCTTCATCCTGCATACCTCAGTCAAAGGGATGAAATGTCAGCTGTGAAGTTTGTGGCTCCTTCCTTTAAGTGGTTTTTGTTTTTAAAGTTAAGATAAGGGTGCTGAGGAATGTCTGACAGGAGTCAGTCTGGCTGAAACAGCTTCCTTTGACAATCCCAAACAGGATTTAGACACTGATCAAACTCATCTTTACAGCAGAGTTGCATTTCTTCATTATGATGATCAGACAGGATGTAATGCAGGACTTGATTTTCTTTCTGAATCCTCTCTGCCTGCTGAGGGTTAGAGTAATTTGCAAAAGTTTTGCAAGGCAGACATGTCATTCAGTTTTGACATATGACCAGAGGTTGGAACTACGGTTAGTCAGCTTTATGTTAACTTTTCCAATTAGACTCAGCCTGGAAAAACTGCAGGGTTTTACATCATCTGAAGAGAATGAAACGAGGGTTTAATGCAGTCGGGAAAGTCTGGAATTTTCCAGGTCTGGTTTTAGAATGAGAGCTCAAAACTAAAACGATCTCCTGACCTTCGTTTCTTATTCAAAACCAAAATGTGTACTTTCTTCTTTCCTTCCTTGTTTCCATTTAGTACTTCTTGTGTCTTACCTCACTCTCTATTCTTTTTGTATTTTCTTCTTTCCATCAAATCTTTCTTCTGTACCTTTCTTTTTTTACTTTTATTCAATTACTATTTCTTAATCTCTCTCTTGAGTCCTTAATTTCCATTATCCCACCTTCCTACCTTGTGACCTTTTCTATTGTTTTCCTCCCTTTTATTTGTCCTTCCTTTTGTCATACCTTCCTTCCTTTCCTCTTGGAAAAGTTTAGTATTTCATATTGTAAACCGAAGACCACAGGACTCTGAAAAAACTCTGGAAATTCCACTGCTCTAAACGTCCCATCGTTTTAATTTCAAAGGGATGACCTTTACCTTTTAATTTAAAAACCAATGTCTTAAAGTATCCAGACCCAACTCATCTTGGACCGTGCCTGTTTTCTGGTGTGAATGATTGTCTAAGGTGACAGATAAAGCCGTATGTGAGCGGATTAAAGCGGCAGCGGGCAGCATCCAGCTGCAAGAGTCATTCCCAGCCCTGTCGATGTGGCTTTTCGTCCGCTGAGCCGCCGCCATGGTGCGTGTCCCTGTGTGCTCCGCGAGTCCAAATTGCTTCCTAGAGGGAAGAAGATGAAAAGGCAGCACTCTGTTTTATATCTCTATAAGTGCGGGGAGTGACAGACAGAGCTGGCTCTTCTGTGGTTTAAGTGAAGGGATGGATTTAGTGAGCGTGAAATGCCATTTAATCCATATGGGGTTCTGCTTCGTATTGGGCCATGACAGAGATGACACCTCCGCTTTCCACTTCCCAACTCCCCCTCTTCTTTCTGCTGCTAATAAGAAGGTGCTCTGCAGAGGCCCACCCTCCTTTGTTGCTGTGTAAATAGTGTAATTGAAGCAGGAGTGTTGTATTGAAGTGTTTCTTCGCTTCTCCTGCTTTTCTTCATATTCCCTTTTCCTTCTTATTTCTTCCTTATTCTCTCTCTTTCCATCTCCTATGCATCCTCCTACTCTCCCTTCCTAATTTCCCTTCCCAACATCATGGCAGAGACAGACATCCGGGCGGGGACCTGTTGTGTGCACCAGCAGCACTATGTAATTAAGCCGCTTTTAAAATGCGGGCATGAATAAAAACTAAACAGAGGCCTCCAGTGCCCTTCACCCCAGCGCCTTCAAGAAAAGCCAGTAATATACTAAGCTAATGAGAGGCGAACCATTGATTCCAGCTCTGCTACAGAGGGCGCTAGCCTTGGATATGCTCTGATGCAGGCTGGAGTTTTAGCATTGTAATGAGGTTGAAATGAAACAGCATGTCCTGAAGCACTGCAGTCGTGTGGGATGAGGCGGCGAGGGCTCATCGGGACGATGCATGCACAGAAGTCAGGATTGTTGGATGATATTGGAATTGCTTCAGTTTTGGCTGGGGGACATTTTATGAGGAGGTGAAATTAGTCCATCCCATAAGTAAGAACTCTGACCAATATGGTCTAGATTGTTTCCCTGACCATCCCCATCCTCCTTATGTTCTATCAAATTTCTGTCGTCTTTTTTTTAAGCATTTGAAGCCTTCAGATGCAACAATTTCCAAGGATCTGACACATCATGGAATACTACTGTTATTGCACAGATGCTATGAAATCAACACAGTTGTGAACCAAATATGCTTCACTCATCTCAACCACTTGGGGGCGCTCACAGAGCATTAAAATTTCAACAAGCGATGTCCAGTTAGTCGTTAAATATGTAGAAACATAACCGTATGAGATCCACATCCTTGATCCCAATATGCATGCACTACTCAGAAAAGAAGTGTGTCAATGGCAACAAAGGTACTTTAAATTTGACTTTTTAGATTATTTAAATCTATGTTTTGAAAATAATTAAGCCTTAAGATAGATAAAACAAAACATCTTGGATTTGGACAGTTCCTAAAATGAATGATGAGGCACACATTCTAAACGTTTGTACATTTGTAATCTTCAATGATGCTTACAAGCATGGTAGCATCTTATGTAGAGATGAGCCAAATAAAATAAATTTAAAAAACACAGTTGGATAGATTTCAGGAAATGTGAAATACATTTAGATTAAATTTGTTTCCAAAAACAAAAAGTGATCCTGAGGATGTGCATCCAATTTGGTAAGAATCCTACAGTAGGGTAATACCCTAACATGTTCAACATGATCACGATTACCCAAAGTGGGTGTGGCTCATGAACAAAAGTGTAAATACGGTGATGAAGTGAAATATAATGAAAAACATCTTGTTAATTGTTTTTAATGGACCAGAAAAGTTGATGCCCTCTAACTTCTGGTTAATTTCCAGTGTTTTGTCATTTAAGCTTTTTAAACTGTAAAGTATTGGTTAAGTCAGCCTTTCTTGTGTTACGGAGGTCTAAGTTACATAGTGAAGACAATTAAAAGGTATTATTTACACATTTCTTATTTTTATTAGCAGACAAATCAATGGTGGGATTTTTGAGAATTTCTGAATGGGTGTCTACCCAGGAAAGTGGAGAGTCTTTTCAGCTTGAAGGCTCACGTATCTCTTTAGGAGTAAAGAAACAAAAATAAAAATGGGCATTTATATTAAAAAAAATCTGTGCAGCTTGAACACTACAGCTGTTCAAACTGCACTGACTTTGAAAAAGGCTCTTTTCAGACCAACATTAAGTTGCCATCAGGTAAACGCTCAGAAAGCACTTCCCTTAAGCCATTTCTTTCTAAGTTTTTTTGGTCAATGATCTAGTAAGATGACCTGAGGGGGAGAAACAGAGGGAGGTGTGCTGGGTGAGGCATGGGTGGGGTTAGACTTCATAATAGGGACTTGGACCCCTTTTAGAACTGCTTGCAATTAGTTTGTTTTGTCATGTCCTTTCTTTTCAGCTTTGGCAAAATCATATCGTGGGTCTGATTGCTCTACACAGATTTCCCTACAAAAAGGGGGAAAATTAAATATTTCTCCTTGTTGCATAGGCAACAAAGTGACCAGTTGTGACAGTTAGGAGGGGGTAATTTCCTCCCATCTTCAGCTCTGAGACCTACATTGCACTATGATGGCCAGCTGGAAAGAGCACTGCTCGTTCCTCCAGCTCCCTCCACCTCCTTCTCCTCTCTGTGCTTTGCAGATCTTTTTTTCCCCTCCTAATTTTAATTTGATTCTGTCTCTTCCTGTATCCTCTCCTCTCTGTTCTCTCTGTATTTGTACGAGCGAGGCCCTGAGCATATTCTAATCTCCCGGTTCCATATTAGTGCCTCGCCTGCAGCACCATCATTAGCTGTTCAGCCACGACTCAGGGTGTGTGTGCGTGCTTCGGCGGCGGCAGCGCATCTGAATACACATGCAGAGCTGCTGCTCTGATAAATACCTACACCTGAATGCAGGTTTACATGTGCGGCAAACATGTGCAAGTGTGTCTGCGTGCAATTATGCATGCACTTCTGCACTGGCTTTCTCCTTGCTGGTGATAAGAACACTGCTGCCACCTGCTGGTCAACAGGAGAATTGCTCAGGCTGAGCAAAGTCACGTAGGACAGCAGCACTGCTCCGGCATCTCAGAGGATGAGCTCATCTCCAGTTTGGTGAGCATATCGAGTGCCCTCCCTCCCTAATACAGGATTGGGTTACAAAGAGGGAAAGAGAGAGAGACGGCGCGATCCATACAAGCTAGAATTGCTCAAAGAGGAGAGTGACCATGAATTATTTACTATGTATATTATGAACAAGAAAAATCTTTGTCATCCTCAGTTCTACAGATCTTCGCATTTAAAGAACGAACAGAACGCTTATCTTTCTCATTCTTGCATTTATCCCCATCATATTTATATCTCCACTATTCTCTTGCAGCTTCTATATTTTGGTTTCGGAAATTTCTTTGGAGATAAAGGGCAGCAAGAGTCCATCCAACTGGCCAAATGTATTGCAGTTCAACAAAAACTAAATTCAGATTTATATATAAGCCAGTTAGGTTGCTCTACAACAAGACTGATTGAACGCTTTGATCTAAAAGTGGTGGTTCTATAAATAAAGGAAATGCTTCAGTAGCTCTATGGGTTTAGAATAACGTTATAGACTTAACAAGAATATAACAGCAGCAGCTACAACCGTTGATGGTTACTACATAATTAAATATACACATAGAATGTTTTCAATGTTTCTTGATCAGTCAATCTTCTGCAACTGATGTGTTTCTACCAATCAATATCATGATTTACTAGGCCACAATCAAAGACAATTTATTTTTTGATGCTCTGGATCTCAAATGAAGTTAGATCCATATGTGATGCATTCATCAAATAGTTTGACTAATGAATTATCGTAATCTTACATGCAGGTTGAACAGTTTGTTTATTTTTTGATATGGCTATAAGAAAATTCTGTGGCTGACTAATGATGCAGATGTCTGTATGTGAAGATAAAGGACTATGTAGAAGAGAATCCTTGTATTTAATTTATTATCTTAAGTTTAAAATTTAAGGAATTGTAAAAAGTTTCCAGTCAGATGACCCTACTGTGGCAAAGTGGAGCAAAGTTCAGTTAGCATTTGCTAACAGTTTTACAGCAGCTCTCTTAAAGTTCTTTCTGTAGTTATTGCTTTGTAATATGCTTCATAATGTCTGTTGTAAAAGTGCCGTAAAGTTGATATTGATTCCTTGTAACGTTTATTGGTTTTGCCCTCTCTGTGTGTTTTCACCTTCAGACAGCAGAAAGCCTACATCGCCACACAGGGACCCCTGAGTGAGACCACTGAGGATTTCTGGAGGATGCTGTGGGAGCACAACTCCACCATCGTGGTCATGCTCACCAAGCTACGAGAAATGGGCCGGGTAATACAAAAACTCTCACGCCCAAAAACACCACAGATATGCCGCCCTGTAAGGCCAGCGAAGCGTTTCAGGCAGACGATAGCCATCTCTCGCAGGCCGGCTCGCCTCGGCTAAGCCGCTGAGCTGGGCTGCTCAAATATTAATTCATTCCAGACCTGAACAATAACTGCGGCTCAAAGTTTACCTCCTTATCAGTGCGGCTCAGAGGGTTCAAATTGGGCCGACTTGGTGTCAGATTTGTCAATATCTGGGTGCATTCCAAGCATGCCGATAACTCCAGTAGCCTGTGCTATAAAATGAGACCTGTTGAAGGCAGAGTTTGTTCTTATTTGGCCGCTTTGAATGTAACGTTCTGATGGAAACTCTTTGGACACCGTTCCATAATTAGGATTGAAATATTTAGGAATTCAATGGTTGTTCCCATTCTCACCGAGGTAGATAAGAGATTAGTTGTTTCATCATGGACGTGTTCAGTGCCTTGCTAGAATCTTTTTAAAATTTTTATTGGATTAGAACTTTAGGTGTTACGGTCTCTGGTCCGCTTGGCATTTACAAATGCATTCAAACCGTGCCAGTTTTCCTTTTTGGCCCGTTGAAGTGAAGTCTGGTGCAGTTCGAATGCCAAACGGGCTGGAGACCGCTCCAAAAGTAGGAAGCAGACAACAGTGCAGAGCATTCTGGGTAAGTAAAACCAAAACAAACTCCTGTGTCTGGCTCTACCGGGACCAATGGCTTGTAGTTTTCTGTCAAAGACAAAAGAGAAATCCCACAACCGCTAAAATCTGACACCACTCCATTTTTGTTTACATTTTGTGAAGTAGGAAGTTGTGTTCAGGTCTTCTTCTGATGTTTTTGTGTCATTTCCTTCAGTAGTTATATAAGCAAGGAGGTGAACAGGAGTTTGTAAGTTTGATCCCCAAATGTACCAAACTATCAGGTGTGAAAACACCCTTAGTGTCACTTTCATTCATCGGTCCATAAAGGACAGACCTGTACAAAGCACGAGTGGTATGAATACTTTTGCAAGCTGCTCTATTATGTCATCCCATGTTTAGAAGTAGACAACTAGTTACGTAAATGTCAATCTGCTTCTTTTAAAGGCAAAATCTGCAGAAACGTTTTGGTCCCCCATCAAATTAATTTTAGCCGTTTCTGCTGATGATTTAGGTGATTCTGACATTACTCAGCTGCACAGCTACAGCTTTTATCACCCTCTCCACCATAAGCGGCGCTGATAGAAATAAAAGCCCTCATGATTGTAGTTAAGAACACTAACAAATTATGTAAATATTTTGCCACCGAAGATGAATCGGTTTTTCTAAACCATAGATTAGTCTTTTGGGATTCTCTTTTGTGAGCAGAGACATTTCCATCGCTGAAAATGATTAATAACTTCCAGTAAGCCACATGTGATCACAAGGCAGTCATTAAGTGAGAATGAAAAAGTGGGTTTTTCTTTCATCCAGAAGAATTTTTGTTGAAAATTTCTTTTTTTCTTGCAGGAGAAGTGCCATCAGTACTGGCCAGCAGAGCGTTCCGCCAGGTACCAGTACTTTGTGGTGGATCCAATGGCTGAGTACAACATGCCTCAGTACATCCTCAGAGAGTTCAAAGTCACAGATGCCAGGGTAAGTTGAGAGAGAAAAAAATGAAGTGTCTGTGGGCTTCCTTCAAAATCCCCAGCAACTCTCAGAAATCCAAGCATCCAACCAGAATCTATCCTCACTTTAGCTCTCATCAGAAACAGCAGCAGTGATCAGAACACGTCCCGTGTTATTTTCCCTGACAGGCTGACACCCAGTGAATGCGCCGTGTTTACCCAGATTTAGAAACAGTAGGCTTGCTCTATAGATTGTCTTTGGTGTGTGTGGATGTGTGTGATTTGCTGTGAAAATACATGAAAAGCACATGCTTGGGTCCCTGAGGGGGGGCAGTACTGGAACTCCCTGTGATGCAGTAGTTTCAATGTGCTATAAATACACCTCAGTGTCATCTGAAGGCTCCCACGGCTGCCGCACTCTAATCCCACATCCACTTCTTCTTTTATATACATGTGGCTCACAGTCCTCGCTTCTAAATGTATGCTTTCACAGCACAAACATGGAAGCCATTTAAAGTGATTATATTTTAAACAAAACTGCAAATTCTGGACAGACAGGAGAGAAAAAAATGCCTCTGAGCTGCAGCCTGCTGGTTTCGTCTCCCATCTTGGTTGTCGGCTTTATTTAAATCACAACCCAGGTGGAAATTAGATGCACTCACATAGACCTCAACTTGGACCTCAGACTTGCTGTTATTTATTTATTTATTTATTTTAATTGCGCTATCTGCAAATAATAGCCCGGTTCAACCGTACTGAAAATCCATATCTGTGCCCGGCAGGATGGACAATCCAGAACAATCCGCCAGTTCCAGTTCACCGACTGGCCTGAGCAGGGAGTGCCAAAAACTGGAGAGGGTTTCATCGATTTCATTGGACAAGTGCACAAAACTAAGGAGCAGTTTGGACAAGATGGACCAATCACTGTACACTGCAGGTAAGAAAGGCGCAACATTTGTAACTGACTTCCCAGGCTAAATAACTCAAGAGTAGGACCGCAACTAATGATTAATTTAGAAATCGATTATTCTGTCGTTTAATCACATAAAAAAATTTACACATTCTGCAGATTTTCATTTACACCTTAATCATTTTTATACAATATTAGAAATACATTAAAAGATGCAAATAAACAAATAAGTTACTTGTTTAAATAAGAAAACTTTATTTTATATGCAATTACACAGCATTCATTTAGTGAACACTTGATCATTTGCAGCAAAGGATGCATCTGGAGCTAAAAACATTTTCAAACATCAACATGGAAAAAGCTCAGCACTTCCTGCTTCACTTCAGAGATCAGGTCTACATTATATTGATGTTGACTCTTTTTTTTTTGGATTAAGCAATTCATAATTTTTCTTACAGAATTTGAACCAGGTGAAGCTAAAACTGCAAAAGCAAAATGTTTATATTTTTGTAGTTTTAGTTTAACTACTGCTCTGAGTACAGTATGTTGTTCTTTCAGGGTTTTTTGAGTCTGTATAATCCAGTTAACAATTAATCTAATACTAAATTAGTTGACAATTTAAATAATCAATTAATCTGATTAATCATTTCAACCCTGTTTTAAACTGAACAAACCTATTTAAAATTGTTGAAGTATGTTTAAAGTGTGGTTTGTCATAAAATAAACCAATTTAAATAAACTCTAACCTTTTTAAAAAGAAGAGTGGTCAAAGAGAAAGCAAAAGTTATGCTAGATACAGCATGAAGTGATTCTTTAATAAAAGTCAAAACCTGAACATGACAAGCCAGAATCTAGACGATGCTGATGAGCCGGGCCTGAACAAAGCAGGAGGAGAAGAAATGGAGGATAGCTGAAAATGTCAGGATTAAAATTAAAACACAACAAGCTGTTGGAGTCTCAGAGGGCCTAAAGTGAGATTATCAGACAAGGATTAGAAAGGCGAACCTCTGCTTCACCTTTTAAATACAGTCATTTGTTAGCAATCTGGGCTTTAATCATGCAGTCTCTCATAGCGTCATCATTATCTCTGACAGTCTCCTGCTCAAAATTCATCATTTAAATTTGTGACCTCCGTGGTAATTACCCAACTTTTGCTTTATTGTGAGCCGTTGCTAATGTACCTACAGTGTCTCCCCTCGAGAGTTTAGTAAACCAGAAGCAATAAAACTAAAATGACTTTTTAGAGGGTTTTTTTTTTTTTGCTCTCTGAGAAATTTCCATGCAGTAATGAATGTGTGTGTGTGTTTTCACAGTGCCGGGGTAGGCAGGACCGGAGTCTTCATCACCCTCAGCATCGTGCTGGAGCGAATGAGGTACGAGGGCGTGGTGGACCTCTTCCAGACGGTGAAGACGCTCCGCACCCAGCGGCCCGCCATGGTGCAGACTGAGGTCAGGATGACGCGCTGATGCTCAGGATGTTGTTCAGACTGTAATGCGTACTCAGACAGGATGCTGTTTGAAAGTTAATGCTGGAATCGCTGCGAGATTCAAGATTGATGCTGTCCAAAGTGTCCTCCTTTAAAGGATGGGCTGCACAACAACAAAGACTTAGTGACAAATCCCACTTTAATAGAGGCTTTAGTGGTGCAGCAGGAATCCCACAACAAACTCATGCCGTGTTCAGATTTTTTATTTTTTTTTATCAAATACATGGACTCTGTAGCAGACAAAGGATATTAAAACTAATCTTAGGAAGGATTTAAATGTTTTTGGTTTTTAGATTTGCCAAAACGACTCCAGACATGTTGTAACCTCTAAACCCGGAGATATAGTTCACTGGGATTTTATGCGATAGATCAACACAAAGCAGAGCATACTGTGAAAGTGAATCAAAATATACATGATTTTCTGAGTCATACAGAAACGTAGGCAAATTAGGATAATTTCCATTTTCAGGTTTTGCTACAAATCTGGGTCCTAAAACATGAACATGTTTTTATCTACAGCAGGCGTCTTCAACTCCAGGCCTCTAGGAGCCGTATCCTGCAACTTTTAGATGGTCCAACACACCTGAATCAAATGGGCTAGATAAAACTAAAAAATAAACAAATATCAAATTTTGGTGTTTTTAGTTTAACTTTGGACAGTTTGGACACCACTGCCCACAAAAAGCTGAAATTTGAATACTTGAGACCCCCTCTAATATTAATTACTAGTATCTATTTTATTAGTTCAAATTCTGTATGTAACTTAACATGCATCAAAACAAACAGTGGAAATTGTCTTAGCAACCGATCCTTCTTATTTCTACTCTTGTGGGAACAGCCAATCTGCACCAAGGGAAATGAATGGTGCTCCTACATTGGCTGCTTTGCAATCACCAGCCAATAGCGTGTTAAGCAGCATTGTGCCGCAGTATTTACGCCTCCCAGGCTGCATTTTCTGTCAAATATTTTTTATTTGCTTTACTTTCTGTTGGTTTATCACAAGCTCAATAATTATAAATAATCACAAGGCAGTGAATCATGGGAGGGGGATCAGAACACTAACTACTTTCTCCTCCTTCCCACCAGGACCAGTACCAGCTGTGCTACAGGGCAGCGCTGGAGTACCTGGGGAGCTTTGACCACTATGCAACGTAACCACTCTCCCACCGAAGCAGCTCTCCCCGGTCAGACCTCTCAGGAGTGTGCCAAGTGTCCCATTTCAGCCACCATCCATCCAATCACTTGATCCCCCGACCCCGCCCCGTCCCGACTCTCGACCCCTGGCTCCCGGAGAACGGGACGAGCTCGCCGCCATCCGTCAAGGGTTTTCCAACTAATCACAGAGATATACGTCGAGATCACCAACCGCCCGATATTTTTTGCTTTAAAGATGACAGAAACAGCGACAACTCTTGTACAGATGAGACAGAGCAGATTCTTGTCGAAGCCAAACCTCCCTGATTGTCAAAGGCTACTGGTAGCACAAAGAGAGCATCCTCTCTGTTTTCATCTTTTTGTTGATTTGTCAATATGATTCATTATGACAAGTTATTGTTTAGTATACTTTTTAATGTTGTTTTTATTAATCATTTTAACACCAGACTTTTTTTATTTTTTTCTTGTTTCAAACTGCTCAGAGGAGCAAGCATTATATTCATAATCGTTTTTAGGGTACGTTAGCACACGAGGACATGTGTTTTTAACATGCCTCTCGATACTAATACAAGAGGACCACTGTTGTCCAAGCTGCTTTCAGGTTTCGTTTATCATTGTTTTGATGTTCTCATAGTTCCTTATGGTCGATGTCAGTTCAACAACTCGAATTGCCTTTTCACTTGCCGTTACGAAAATCAACTTTGAGATTTGATTCGAGAACACAGACTTGTTGTAGTTGTCCCTCTGTAATCGCAGCAGAACGCTGAAACACAAGTTACACGAGGTGCACAGAAATGCGAAGCACATCGTTTCTGTTTTTGTTTGAATTTTTCCCTTTTTTTAGGTTTGTTTTTCATCAGAAGCCTATGGCATTGAGGCCTTCATGCTCCACAGCGGAGAACTTACCTGAAGAAAGCAGACTTTTGTACCCAAGGGGTAGGCGACAGGAAAACACAAAAACTCACGATCTCTGAATAAAGTCGAGATGCTCTTCAAGTCCCTCCCCATGTCCTCGCTTCTCGCCATTGAGCTCGATCGGGTTCGCCAAGCGGAAGTGGTTCGTTATGGGTTGGGGGAGCCGAGCCATCAGCATCGGTACTTGTACAGAATCAACCATTCCTTCAGAGGGACAGAAACTCAGCCCTTTGGACTGAAACCTGATATTTTATACAGAAATAGAACTATAAATATATATATACACATATATATAATTATGACTGATTATATATATGTACAATTACACATAGATATATACACAGCTTCAAAAATATATTGTTAAAAAGGAATATTTCTGCTGATCTACCTGGAGACAGAGCCTGCTGTCCTAGAGTGTGTATTAATGGAGACACCATTGTATCTACTGTACTACCATTGTAACTTCAACAGCTGGTTGTCCATGTGAGGAAACAGCACAACCCCGCCTCTCCCCTCAACCATCATCAAAGCTGACAACTCTTCACTGGGCGAGCACACATCTTCTACTACACGACCCGCGGGAACAGCAGCGTCTGATCCAACCGGGTCGAGGAGAGGAAAGAGGGGGAGGACCTGAAAAACAAAAAAAAATGTCATTTCTACCTTGTGAATGCTTAGTGCTGTAGGGGTTCAATCTGTTGTACACAGTCTGTTTTCTATCTGTTGATAAAGAACTGGAACTAAAGAATCAACTGTTGATAAAATGAAAGAAAAACCTTGATGTTAATAAAGTTAAATAATTGGGTTTTTGTACAAAGACCGGCTTTGAATGCTTTGATTCTTGGTTTGAATTTTTACAATGCATGCATGGTGAAAGTACTTTTTAGATTATCAGCTCATAATGATTTTCAATTTTGCTTCTGCATAAAACCACCAGAGGCTTGCCTGATTTATTTGCTGGTCAAAAATCTATTTTGAGTTTTAGTGTGCTTTTGTGTAATCTTTTATGGCATTAGCATTTTCTCACACTGAATAACCAAGTACATTTATTTAGAGAGGGAAAAGATAATAAAAAAAAGTATTTTAGATAATACAATTATCACACCAACAATTCCACATAAATGTAATTAAAGCATTTTGCCATTACACATCAGCTCTTAACTTCAAACAATGCTAACTGTACCAATATTAAAAGCTGCCTCAGATGTTCTGGACCGCCTACAATGAAATGACGCTAATGGAATTATTTTCTATCCTTTTGTGTAATTTTGTTTAAACTACTCATATCAAGTGGCCTCATTCAATGAAGCAGTTTCTTGCCAAGTTAGATCGTATGCTCAAATTTAAAAAAAAATTAAATGTCACATTAAAACTCAATTTTTACAATGCATATATTTTTTTAAAAACTGAAGGATAACTTTTTGGCTCTGGGAAAATGTTACGTTGGAAGCAAAGGCAAAAATTGTTCTGTGCTGAAAGGTTGTCGACCAATGGACTAGAAACTAACTAGTAGTTTACTATATCCTGTTTAACTACAGCTTCATTTTGCTGAGATTAGAGACCACAGGCACAAACGCTTAATAATCCCTCCAAAAACAGCCAGAGCTGGCCATTTTAGTAATTCAAATATAAAAATGTATCTTAATATGCATTAATACACACAGTGGAAACCATTTTAATGCGGTAACACTTTAGAGTTACTGCAGATGCTAACATCCTTCCTTATCTCCACTCTTGGAGGTAAAGCTGACCAGTACCAAGGAAAATAAAAGAAGCTCCTTGATCGGCTGCTTTGCAAACACAGCCAATAGTGTGTCAAATAGCATAGCACCCTTGTGTTCAAGCTGCATTTTATTTCAAATATTTTACATATGCTCTAAGACAAAATATCTGTATTTTCCTATGTAATACTGGATTACATAGAAAAAGCTTCCAACCATGAGGTCTACTGCATTGAACTCAGGGGCTAATGCCACTAAACCAGCCGTTAAAATGGGGAAACGCAAGATAACATGTAATTCCAGTAAAACATCAAGTCCCTACAAGGCAACGTCTTCCACCAAAGTTGCTCTTTCCCACATTAAGAGCCAAATGTGACCAACAAAACATCCAAGGTTATCTTGCCACCATCACACACTTGAAGGAGTATTTATTTACAGTACTCTGAATATTGCAATGAAGACACCAACTATGATTAACTCATATTTTTGACTCCTCCTTCATGACAAAACTCCACAATCCTTTGAGTTGTAGCATCTCAGCTGCTAAAGATCAAGAACAAGCAGGATGTAAATACTTGATATTTAAGTATTTATAGGCATTACACTCAAAATCCTTACCAAATATTACACACAAATAATCATTTGTGATTGCTGTATTTCATGCAATGATAATGTCATGGAAACTTGACATAATGTGCTGCTGTAGTAAGAATATTAAGGGAGGTAAGGAAATGTTTAAACTTCACTGTTAAAATGGACCAAATCTTTGCTATTATTACCACTGCAATAAAAAGGAAGTTATGTTCTTTGCTTTTTTAACAAAAACAACATATTGTTAACAGGGAAACCATTAAGTGTGGAAGGCAGTCCATTCTTAGAGAAAAATACTATTATTTGCCAAATAGACAAAATCTTCTTAACAACTTTTTCAGAGTTTTCAGCCACATCTACCAGCCTGCTGCGACAAAACTGAGATTGTTCAGTTGTCATCATGACGGCTTAGTCATTTCTTAAAAGAACGTCTCTGGTGAGTTCACATCAGAGAGACAGCATAATTTGTGTTTTTGTCTTTGCTCTCGTCACATGTCTGGTGGGGGTGAGCTGTCCTTGGGAAAAGTGATGCTATTTGTTTCCATGCACCAGTAAGAAGTGGCCAAAATCTCAATCTGCTGACAGTGTTTGAAATGTTTTCTCCATAGAGACTTTAAAAACACACTCCGAAGTTGGTTCAGTTCAACAGGAACAGAGACACCAACCAAGATAACGCTTAGAGACAGAATTGCAATTTTAAATCTCAACCCGCTCAATATTTTCATAACAGGAGATAAAAGGATTTTCAGGTCCTCAGGTAATTTCTTTGTAGGTTTTCCTAATATTTCACTGTTATTCAGATTATTTTAGACATATTTTCCACATACTACAGTAATCCACAGAGTTCAGAAAACTTTACAAATAGTAAGTTCCTCCTGTATAGATCTGCAAATCTATTGTACATAGCCTTGGTTCTCAAATTGCAGTGCTTAGACTGCCTTTAATGGAACTTAGCAGAAATGTCACTGTGCTTACTTGTAAGAGAATGTAAAACTAATAAGCAACAACAGCAAATAAATGTAAAAACAGCTCAAGCACAGTGGCGCACCATCAGAAACAACTCAAAAGAGAAGCAGAAATGAGGAAACCTTGAGATCTCCCATTACAAACAGTAAATCAGAAACAGGTGGCGACGCCTCATTATTCTGATTCATCACATCCGGGTAGTACAGTTTAAGAAAATTTAAGGACATAAAAATCATGAATTTAAAGTGATCTACATTCTGTTCAAAGCAGTCAATTCTGACTTTTTGATCATTTTTCTAACTTTAATCTAAACAACTTTAGCTTTGGAGTGAAAATGACACCCACTACTATTTTGTGTCCTCTGGCCAATACCAATGCACTTAATATTTTTCTCCCTCCATTTCTTTGTGTTTTTAATACATAACAAAAAAACTCCATCTGTACTGGGCCAGCTGTTACAAAATGCCTGAGAACCATTGTGCTCTAAATGCCTTTTCCAGTGTCTGCCTTCTCAAACCGTTACCACAGCAGAGCAGTAGAGCTTGATTTTTGCTAAATGCACCACCTTCTGAAAACAATCTGGAATGAGAAACATGTAAGAGACAGTGAAGAACACTGTTGATTCTTAAGTGCCTGAAATCTGTTTGCTGCTCACGTGTAACAAATGAGTCACAAAAATATTTTAGAAGATTTTTCAAGCAGCTCTGGTATTTGCTATGAAAACACAACTCCCATTTAAACATGATAAAAAACCCACCGACCTTTGCTTTGAGTTTCATAGAATTACCTAAATCTACTTTAGCAAAAATATTTAATGTATTTTGGGTTTAGAACTCCTTCCTCTCTCTTAATTTCTGCTTCCCTCCATGCTTCAAATTCACAGTCTCCCTTTCAGCAGAATTTCATACCTCCATACAGTTTGTAATAGTTTAATACAGTCTGATAGCATATAATCCAGGGGGATTGAAGTCATATGTCTTGGTTTGTGTCTGTATCATACATGTATCATACACATGAACAAGGACCTTTCTTAAAGCAAATGAATGTTAAGTGATAGATTTGCTGCTCTTGGCCTGCCGACTCAGATGAATCATATCTGAGGACATGAGAACACAAAGCAGAACATAAAGCTGGATTTAAGTGACAGGTTTTGTTTACACTTAAATGCTTCTATAGACCACAGCATTGTGTACGTTGGAATTAAGCAGAATCACATTTCTGATTCAATTGTGCTCTTGGCTCTAAACTGCACTGCAGAAATTCACACCTCTAATGGTGTTGCTGCTCTTTTGTGTCGGCACGCTGCTGTTATCTCTGCTGTGCAGCTTAGTTTTGGCGCTAATAATATTCACTTCATGACAGCTAATAGTGTGCCCACATGAAGCTCATTTGTAGCAGAGTAAATTGTTTTGACTGCAAGTTCTCTCTGTTTTTGTGGGGCTGCATTGTGTTGGGCAGAATTCTGGCTGTGGCATTTTACAAAATGTTGTTTTGGATACCACACAAAGCAACTGGCATCACTGTGGCTGGAGAAACAAACTTTACGCACTCTGTTTTATACCTCTGCAGTAGTTTTTTGTTATTCTCTTTTTGAATATCTGTATTTGACGTGGGAAATGCCAGAAACGGCACCATTAGGAGGCACAATGAGTGATCTGAATGGGTAAGAAAACATAAAACCATAGGCTTGACTAACCTATGCTGCTGGCTTTTACAGTATGCTGTAAAATGTGTTGTAGAAATGGTGCAGAATCCAACCAGGATGCAGAAGACCGTGAAGCACAGTTACTCTGCCTAAAAATTAAAGACCACTTGGAGGAAATGTTCTCCGACAGTCACCTGGCGGAGGATGGCTTCCTGCTAAAACACATGCAGAAGAACAAGCAGGGCTATGTCAGTCTCAAGCTTCTCACTTGTCTGAAAAAGGTAAATGTACTTCTCAGGTTTGTGTACTCTGACGCAGTTTGAATAGAAACAACGCAGTAAAAGTGCAAACAAAGCTAAAATGTTAAATATTTGCCGCAGATAAAGGCTCTGACCACGAACTGGTACATGACTCTAGCGGCCGCAGAGTGCTCAGACCTCCTGGAGTTGAACGAGGAATGCACCAAAGTGCGACGCAAGGAGTCTCTCCCTCAGTGGCTAATGTGCTCCCCCACCAGCCGACTCCTCCTCATCTGGAACGCTTCAGAGGAGCAGAGCGGAGAGGACGGAGCTGACCCAGGGCAGCCTTCGCTCTTACTGAGCATCCTCCAGAGGTTTGACTCGCCGGGTGACGTCGCGTCAGTCTGGATCCTGCATCCCGGAGAGGAGCTTCCCAAAGAGCTGCAATGCTACGCCAAACGTCACAAAGAGCTTGGCCAGATTTTGTGTGCCGTGATGAAGTTTAATAGTTTGGAATCGGTCCGTAGGGCCTACAGCTCTCTCAGAGAAGAAGAGAAGATTAATGGGAGGGGCCTGTGTGTGGTGCCGCTGGGATGGCAGTCAGTGCAGAGCATCAATAAGTTTGATCCATCGGAGAACAAAGGAGACGCCACGTGTTCTATGGGAGATCCTCAGAACATCTCTCAGGTTTTGCTCCAGGACCCTCCCTCACCTCTCAGGTTTTCTGAAGAAACTGGAGAAGCATATCCTCCTCCAGCAGTCCAGGAGGACTCCAGCTGCAGTCAAAAGTCATTGCGAGGATTAACTAAGAGATACAGCTGGACAGACTGGTGCTCCGGAGACCGCAACACACCGTTTTCTCAGTGCCCGTGGGTACTAAAGCGCAAATCTGCAGCCAGTGCAGCCAAGCTGGAGACGGCTGAGCACCTGAACACAACCGGCTTAATACTAAAAGTCCTGCGTCAGCCCTTTGGCCCCGACGATACCAAAGGCTTTAATGCCAGAAGGCAGAAATATGACTTTCTTGAATGAAATGGCTTTAGAGGAGATCAGAAAAGAAGACTGAGCTGAGAAGAAAATACTCAAAAATCGGACACAAGAAGACAGAAAATTTGTTTCCATTAAAGAATTAAGTTCTGCTGATGAATGTTCAGTCATTTCTGCATGTAGTTAGGAACCACTGACAGGTGAGGGCAGCATTTACTTGTGCTAAATAGTGTTTCCTGACACTTTGTTCAGTTTATCATGCTTTTAAACAGTTGAGATTGATTGTAATTGAATGGAGTTCAATGGGCTCCACCCCCCAGGTAAAAACTCTCTCCCCCCACACTCTGGGGAGAGAGCCTAAGCTGCAGCAGAAGAATCTGAAGTTAAAGTGTCCAAAAGCCAAAAGGGTTCTTTGGGAAGATTAGAGGCATCTTCACCTCTTGGCCTTTGCTCTTCTGATCATAGTAGCAAATTGCCTTGTATATTTGTTCCTCAGCCAGGAGCCATTTACCTTACCAAGTCTCTCAGACAAAATGTGGTTGTCTGTCAACATAAAAAAAAGTCAGACAAAGCTCTCATTATCCTGCTTTCTATGCAGAAATGTCTGTTTAGACTCAGAGTCTTTGGAAAGTAGCTTTCCACTCGTCGAGATGACAGTTTGGCAAAAGGGCCACTTGTCCAATCGTCAAACCGCAGATTGTGCAAGACGAGAGCAGCAATGCTTGTGCCTGATTTCCAGTCGTTTTAATGACACCTCAACTGGAATGGTTTGTTTATAGTGTTACTGATTGAGGGCTTCCTTAAAATCTTGCCCCAAACTAAACAGAAAGCGGTTCTTCACTCATCCACGCCCAGTGGAAAAGGTTCAATCCCCAGCGTTTGGATCTTGATCATATAAAGATTGGAAGAATTCTTTGTTTTCCTTTTCTTTGTTCTTGTGTGTTCAAACGCAAAATGTCTTTCTGACTAATGTAATCTTTGCTGTTGAGAGAGACTTTTCAGTGTATACAAACTCGTTTGACTCGTGCTGTCTCTGACTTGATTTTGCAATTAACAGCTGTTAGGCTTTAGCAAACAGTCGGGGCTGGGCTTTGAATACTTACACATCTGTGAACAATATGTATAAAGCAGAAATGTTCCTGCTAGGAAATGTTTCTGTGCCGATGGATCCCTTTTAAGGCTACAAAAGCATGACCTCTCCTGCTAACTGGAAGTCGTTATATGTTTACATGTGCTGTTCTGGCCCGCAACTGAACTTTATGTCAAAGTTAGCGCGAATAATCATGTCTGTTTGCGCTTTCAAAGTGGGATTTGCACCTGCTGACTCCCAGAAAAAGACCCCAAGAGTCAGAAAGACGAGGAATTCTTTCTTAATTTCTTGGCACATCGCTGATCTCCGTTGTACTTTAAACAATAAGACAGATCATTTTTTATAATCTCCCTTTCTAAGAGGAACCATCTCAGTAAATACTTATATTTCCAAGAACCACCACACCGATAAATACAATAGGTCTGGACTTTTTCATATTGAAAAAAACAACATATCTGGTTGAAACATTTTTGTTTGAATTTTCAAGCTGCAATTAGTGAGAAAAAAAATAAACAGAAATGTCCCCTGAATTTTATTTTGTATTTTAAGCAGGAAAGCTGAAGGTTTGTTACCAACACCAGACTCAAAATCCAATATGCCTGCTACATGTATAAACTTTTTTTTAAAAAAGTAATACCTGCAGTAGCACACTGTGTATTTATCATCTAAAAAATACATTAGGAAAAAATAATAGCAGTAGTACAGTGGAGCCCCACCCTTTTTGCAAATTTTTGGGGGAATAGAACTTCATATTATTCCCCCAGAAATAGCCTAATTCTTTAATGTTTCCCATAGAGCACTTCAAAACTAATTGAAATAAAATACAGCTTGGGAAGTTGAAGTAGCTAGCTGCAATGCTGCCATTTGTAAAGCAGCCAATCCAGGAGCAACATTCATTTTCCTTCATGCCTATTGGCTGTAGCCTAAACAGTAGAAATGAGGAAGACCGTAGATATTAGCTTCTGTAGTAGTGATCAGTTTAAACTGTATATAATAATGCATATTAAGTTACATTTGGTGTTTGCATGATTAAAATAGGTAGCTGTAAGCAATTCTGAATGGGTTCAAGTATAATTGACACTGCAGCAGCACAGTACTTAGGATATCTCTATCCAATTGTCTGATTTGCTATTAGAATCGAGTTGAATTGGGTTTGATGTAATCTGAGTCCAGATTTCAACTTAAAAGGAAGCAGTTTACATTGGTTCATTGTCCGTGTTGGAAATTCTCTACATTATCCCCTTTAATTAGTAAATGGGATGAACTAGTACAGCATTTTCCTAGTTATTTTCAAATTCAACTCAATTAAAAATATTTTATTGATCCCAAAGAGAAATTAAATGTTGTAACATTCACAACAAACGTAAATGTGGGCAGTGAACATCTCTATCTGGCTGTGGGCAGGAAAGATCTCCTGTAGCAGTCTGTATTACAACAAATTTGAAAAGGCCTCCATCTGCAGAAACTGTTTTGCTATGAGTCTCACGAAGCCACATTCATACACAAACATGCAAATCTGTTTGCAACCTGAGGGATTAAGTCCCTTCCTAGGCAAAACTAAAAATACTGTCAATTTTAATCAGATTTGCATGTTTTATTTATCCAGTTGTACTCAGAAGTGGAAATTTTCATGTTCTAGGTTGGGGAAAATAAACCAAAAGGTCATCTAAAGTATAAACTACAATAATTACAATCGGAAGTTTTTCAGCAACTTCAGCCTCAAAATCCAATATGGCTCCTGATGGTTGAAAACAGAAACAGCTGCAGTAGTAAACTGTTTAGTTGCACCTGCTATGATTTGTATCATCTTTTGTGTACATAGCACAGTTCAACCTCTGTTTGCCAAATGAATTCATCTATTCAAAGATAAGAAATTTTAGAAAGTATTCCTTTGTCAGAATGCCACTGTGCAAAGTAATTTCTAGATTGTATCTGGAAGATGGTTAAGGTGGGATTTGTGTAGTTTCTGGATCCATGGTCCAGTAGTTCTCCTTGGACGAAACATTGTGCTGTGAACAGCCCCATTTCATGCCCAGGAGAAACTAAAACATTTAATGTATGAAATGGCAAAGGGACAAAAAGACCAGCAATCTCCCCATTACACTTCTCTCTTCAAGAAATTCAGTTTGAAATAAAGATTTGTGTGTTTAAACATGTTGAGGGGAAGCTCCATCTCTGTGGCTGGTAATTATCTTTGAATGGTTAGAAATACTTTTTTTCTGGGTATCACTACAAGCACCAAAAGCACAACCAGTTTTAGTTCCTCGGTTTTATGTCATCTGAACTTAAAAGCCAGCAGGAAATTCCTCTGGTATTTCCATTTTGTTCCCACTCATTTCTAAAGTATCTATGAGGCATAGAACGTAAACACTGAACCACATCTTCGCCTGTAAACTATGATTTGTGTTGACACTGGGCTGAGTGTGTCCAAATGAGTCATGTTAGAATAAGATAATTGTTAGCAAATAATTTTCTTCCTGTTGTGTTGCTGGTTTATGTTCAAATTTATTTATCCATCTCCGGCTTCAAACACACCTCTTGAGCTGATTTATTAAGAAGGTTTACGCTTCCTAAAAGCAACACCTGTGGAGTTTTGTGGCGTCTCCTCCGATCTTGTGCATCGGTTAGCTCATCTCTAAACAGGTTGGATTCTGTTTAGACATTACCGACCCCGCGCACCTGACACATTTCCTCTGGGAACAGGGTATTTATTTAGATTGCAGTCTGGACTGCCTGATACCTTCCAAAAGTACGACCATCTGCTCCTCATTTGCCGCTCGAGGGCTCACGGGCTGAAACACGGGTCCGGAGAGGAGGGAAATGTGAGATCCTCAACAAGAGTCATGGTTTTATCTCCAGCTGACTCCAGATTGAATCATGAAACACTTCTTTTGTGATAACTCTGTTTAGATGGGTTTTAATGTCGTCTCAGAGGCTTCTAAACCAATTGTGAACTTTCCTAATTCCCCCTAAATGATTGGAAAGCACTTGCTTCAGCAGACCCTATCTGCCCAGTTGAGGCTATTACCAATTGCCTGCTTAAGATGGCAGACTCCCTTGCGGCAGAAGGTGAATGTAAGCTCCTGCTCAGGCCAAAGCATCCTTTAGCACTCCTGGAGTTAGAGCCAGGAAGATTAACATATCAGGAGTAATCCGACTCGGCCCACAAGCACAACTATGGAGGAGGAGGAGCAACAGTTTGAGGGGGGGAGAGGCAAGCAGAGGCATCAGAAAGAAGCTCTCTGCTCCACTCAGAGTAACCACGCTCTCCCTCCTCACCCTAACCCATCCTCTCAACCCGCAGAGTTCCCCCTCTGGGAGCACAACAGAGGACCTGCTGCTGGAAAAGAGGGTAAGATGTGCATTGTCCTTCCATCAGTGAAGACAAAGTGCTCTGAGGGGACGCGAGTCCTTCAACAGATGGGATAAAAGTTAAGACATCTGTGGGATCTGTTTATTGCATGCCACTGCACCTCAGCTCTGCTCTCCCCTTCTGTTTTAGGTTAAAGGCTTTTCTTTTTTGCAAAACAGAAGAGCAAGAAGTTCCGCGCGAAGAGACATGTTGACGGGCGTTTTCTGAACCGAAGCCTACAGTCCCTTCAAGCTCTTTTTCTCCCCCCTTCTGCTTCTTCTTTTGAATGGATCAATCTGGGTGCCACAAAGAGCATGCTTACATTCAGAGGAATGTTGATTTTGATCTTCACCACTCAGAAGAGTTCAATGGAAAAGCAAATATGATCGAAGAATAAGACATCCTGGACCTGAATCAAGTCAGGACACCTCCCGTACTCGCGAGGCGAAGGAGCTGTGACAATTCATGGGAAAAAAGAAGGACTCCTGCCTATGCTCCTCACCTGTGATGAAGATGGACGTACCCAGTCAGCACTTGCCTGAGGAGGTCAGCTGAAGCCGACGCCACGCAGCTAAGTCTGGATTAGCAGGCCGAACGGTAAGGACAGTGCATCTTCTTTTGCTAGTTTAAGCTGGCAGCTTAAGTGGGAAGGCGTTAGGTGCTGCTGACAGAGATGCCTCTCTAAGTGACTGAGTGGCAGAAAACACACGTTGGATTATCTGAATCAACAAGCGGCCCTTGCTGCAACCGCATGACAGCGGTGCGCAGCAGCCAGGCTGGCACGAAATGTTTGCAGCGTAGTGACCACTGATTACACAGGGGCATGCCACCAAGCTGGAGCAAGCACAAAAACAACAAAAACGTAGCTGGTTATTGTAATTATTTCACTCCCACAATGCAGACACATTTGTTTTTCAGAAATGAAAAGTTTGTTTTTTTCTGTCACTCAACTAATGTGGTGGTGTGCCTCATTTTCACGCATAGTTGCTTTCTGGTTGTTCCTTGCAAAGGCATTCAGTCCTCCACTCATTTTGTTATGGAACTGCAGCTTTATTAGTTTATTACGCGGATTGAGATAATAAAATATTATATGTGCTGTAAAAAAAACAGTGAAACCTCTCTTGGATTATTTTTTATCAGAGTGTTGATCCACTTTGCACTAAGCCCATATCATACGTAGAGATTACGCTGTATCTAGCTGTGCCCCAAGAGGCCTGATTGAGGTTAAGCCTAAAGTCAACTGAGGCGTTCAACTTTCATAACCTGACAAATCTGATTGTGACAGGAGGGAGCTAAAACGTGAGATAAACGACGCACCAGCACAGATTCTCCTTCCCCAAAGGCCTGCTTTCCAGAACAACTGTACCGTCTTAACCCCAAAGTTGAATTAGGTGTTTAAAAGCTCTCATTAAACAAATGTCCTCAAAAAGTAAATATAGGTGGTTATTATAGGAAGAACAAGCACAACATTTTAACCACAGCACAAATCAGACAAGATAAGAAGAAAAAACATCATCTGAGGTTGTTCTGTCCAGAACCACATTAATAACACTAAGCATGAGCCGTTTACCACTAAGGTAAATCACAGTTTTTAAATCATTACTGTATGCTCCTTTTATAAAGATTCTGGAAGCTCCTAGACTTTTCCCTTACTTACCAGAAGAATGAAATAAATGAATCCCATTCATCACCGTTAAAGTAATGCTGGTTTGCAAAGTTAGGATTAGTTAAACCTGTGACTTTATAAAGAGCAGAAAAGCTGGAAGATACAACATTCTGCACAATGAACTCTCAAAAGCTATTACTTTATTATTATTTTTGATTAAGTCTGTATCAAAGCCAAATCAATAAATCCAATTACAACTGAAGTAACAAATATGGTAGCAATAGGAATATTTTAAATAAAAGCAGTGAGATCATGTTCTAAATCTCGATTGGCATTCAATAAACAGATGGAATCGTTATAGGAGTATCATGACTTTGCTGATTTTTTGCTAGTAGGTATATTTCTAAAGAGATGAATTTGCCTCCACATTTCAAGACAAGAACACTCTGGGAGCCTTCTTTCAACCAGCTGACCAGCAGTGTTCAGCAATAAAAAGGGTAGAGGAAAACGGGCATCACTTTTTCTCTTTTTAAGATTCAAAATTAAAACGAGCTTTCAAAGTATTTTTTTTCCCCTATGGTCTTCATTCAATAATTAAATGTGAGGAAAATTCTAATAGTATTTTAGACTGAAACTTAGGAAATGATTAAAAGGTTTACATTTTAAAGATCTTATGTTAGCATTAAGAAAATGTAAGTTTCTTATAAATAAAAAAATAATTTCACCCAAATACCTCCAAAAATAATACAAAATAAATAAATAAAATCTTCAATAGAATCACACTATTACTTTAACTCAGGTTTGTAAAAGATAAATCAACATTTTCACAAAAACTTGTTCACACTCTTATTAGCCATTCTGGTATCTGCTTAAAGTCTTGCTCTCTCTTGCTGTCCGGATATATAGTTTGCTTTTAAATTACTTTTTACATCTCCGTGCTTCTTTGGATGTCTCGTTCTAACCACCACAGTTATGGTGAAAGTTGATAAAGAGTCTTTTTCATGCAGACACACCATCCACAAGTGTTTATGTGAAGAACACGGTCCTTCAGTTTTCTATCGGCTGGTTATTGATCTCGGCTGATCAAACTGAGTTCCAGTGAATTCCAGTCAAAAGCCAATTTCTTCGTGCACCTCTACTTTAAACCATGACTGTGGTGGCAGAATATTTGAGCAGTTTTGTAAAAAAAAAAAATAATAAAAAAACTTATTAAAACCTCAGTACACCTTAATTTCGATAACCAGTCAATGATTAGTTTGTAAAAATCCTCATGTAGTACCACTCTTCTGAATCCTGGAATGTTTACAGCATTACATCTAGCGTTATATTCAGTTCTTTCCATTGCTTTTGCTCACATTTGAAAGTGGAGTTCACAGAGTGGCAGATGGCCACCAAACCTTCTGCGGCAGAAACATCGACCTGTTTAACAAGGGTTTAGAGTCGATGCTGTTGTGCTAAAAGAGGATCTGGCGCGGACAGATTAAGGTCCAGAGTAGCAGCTCAGGGACTCTTCTTTAGAAAGTAGCCCACATAACATCCATCTCTGTAACACAAATAGGGATGAGGCAAGATTGTTTCTAATCCAGCTGTCATGAAACTTTCTCTTTACCCGTTAGATATGTAAACGTAAATCAACACTTTTTCTAATAGCCAGATATTAAATGTGCACACAGTGCCACCTGGACAGCAGCAGGATCAGTAGCGGTGCCCTGTGCTGTTTGTCAACTATTAATCCGTATTCATCCACAAACTTAAGTTTTTTTAAGCCACCAAGTAGGAAAACACAAGAATGTGTGAAATGTGTGTAAAAATGTGTCCTAAGTAATGAACAGCAGCTCTCACACTAACAAGTTCCAGGCTTTATTTTAATGATCCTTTGGTTGCTGTGTGACAGAGCTCTAGCCAATTGATGTGGCTGCGTAAATAAATTACAAAGCATTTTTTACCTAATGTTTTTTAATTTCATCAGGAAGAACAAATACTGACAGGACAACAAGTCCTGCTTCAGTTCACCCAAATTATGTCGCAACCGTTTTTGAGCAGCAAAGCGACAGATCCGACTCGCAAAGGTTGTCGTTTTTCTCCCTCTCATTACTCCGACATTCGAGGTTGGTTTTAGAGGAAGAGGCGCCTGTTCTCTCACAGAGCATGCTGGCCTAACCCTTGAGTTTGAGGTGTCAGATGGATTAGCACTGACACACACACACTCACACACAGAGAGGCACCAACACTGCAGCCAGGTGTTTGTCCACGTGACTGCAGATAAACCCGGCAGGCATTAGTGCTAATCCCACCCTGATCTTTGGAATATGTCCCTATTACCTTCTCCAGGCACTGTCCCTGAGCCTCCTGATGCTCACTTAAAAGAGGAAAACACAAGAGTAGGCCTTTATGGGACGCCATAAGAAAGTTGTTTCCCTGCAACAACCCAGTAGGCGCCTTTGTCACTGTTTGTTATGCTGCTGTTATCTTTCCAGCGCAGGTATTTACAGGGTGTGTTCAGTGTAGTGCAGAAACAGCCGTTCGCATGGGTGGAGCAAAGCATTCATGTTCTGTAGGTAGATGCCCCGGTTGTGCAGTGGCATAAATATATGTACACGCAAACACACAAAGTTAGGCCTGAGGGGGTTCTTAATATCAAAAGGCAGTGGTATTATGTAATCTGGATAATCTGGTGTTGGATGATGTTGCTGTAGGAACATGAAAGCAGAGAAGGGAACTCTGGCGAACACCGCAGGGTTGGAAAGTTTATCTGTGCACGTCTGCGTCAGATGAGCTGAGAAAAGTGAAACCACGCAACGGCAGGGTGTGTGTGTTTATGGCATGTGTGTGAGTTACTGAGAGACAGAACAGGCTGTATTTAGGGAGACTATAGGAAGAAATGCTAGAGTAGTGAGGCACAAAAAGCTGGTATCTGCACAAAGAAGCTCTTCATTCAGTTCGTCTGTGATCTCTCCAGTGTTGGTCCAGATCCAAGCCGGCAGACAAGAAACCCCCCCTGTCTGCTGGTGTTAACCACTGATGTAACCTATGCCCACTTTGACAGTTCTCTGCTTCATCTTCGATTGGCCGTGGCATTGTGTTGAGTTTCTCCCTCTGGCAGCAGCAGGAAGGAAGGATGCGAGTGCCATGGCGCTGTAATTACATTACTGTCGGCTTAGTGGCACCACGGCCACTGACCCAATTATTTCTTGAACACGTCAATTTTATTGTGTCATTTGAGATAATACAATCTTTGAATAGAAACAAGAGCTCGGTTGATGTTCAAGGACTGGCCTACAACTGCATATTGCTTGCGTTGATGCATGCATAATGCCTCCGGGATAGTTTTGAACATTCTTGAACACATTAATTTTCATCTGACATAAACCTGATTGGAAATCTGTCAAGAGGAAGATGAGACACCTGAATCAACAGGCAGATGTTAAAGTAACCTGTCTTAATCCAATGCCACGTCAATGCTGGTTAAAACCTCCGATTTCTTTGCCACACCATTTAAGAAATATTCTACACACAGGATCGGGTCCAGAAAAGTTTTCATGAACCCGCACAAATCCGGCTCCGATTGTTGTTTTGAACATGAAAACAACCACTACCTCTTGTTAGGAATTAAAAATGGCACCAAGAGGTTAATTTGTGTAGACAAGTTTATAGGTTGAATTACTTTTACGTTGTTTTGAAAAGTTAATAAAACACAATACAATGTCAATTGGGAATCATGTGCAAGCAAGTAGGCACACTGGCACCTGTCAAGCATGTGATCCCAAATCTCCATTTTCAAATGTACACAACAAATGCAGAGTTTTCTCAAATCTTCACTTTTGTCACAGTTTTAACAAATAATCATTTTTAGTGATATTAAATTGACTTTTTGTGTGGATAAAAGGCCAAAACACATAGTGTGTTTGTTTTCTCAGATAGCTGATGGTGCATAGACGAGGCCTAAAAACACCCAAAGACTAACAGTAACCAACAGTTACAGTTTTAATAGAAAAGTGTATATACCTGAACCTTGATTCAACGTACAATCAGGTATTGACTACATATACTGAGTGAGTGGTTCTTGTATGACAGGCACCCTAGGTAAGATGGAATAGATAGATAGGATGAGACTGGTGGAGTAGATCGATCCTGCTTATAAAAACAAAGAAACAGCTCTTTATTAAGTATCAAATGTTAACGGCACAAAGCAAGTATTTCCCGATAAACAGATGAAAATGTTCTTGATCTTTTGACATCTCGGTCTTGTGTGGCACCCTGGGCAAAGCCACATGTAATGTGCCGTATATGGGCATACTTTTCTGTAGGTCAACATTTCAGGTGCCATTTCTTACATAAAAGTTGTGATATTGAAGGCGTTAGGCTTCCTTGGCTGGAATCAGCTCTTGTTTGTTCGTGAATGGAGGATTTTCTCAGTTTGTTTTAGGCCTTGCACCTTAATTCGCCCTCTGTTCCGGCACAGCAGCGTGCAGGGGCACATCACCACATGATGCTTTTGTGAAGCGCCAGACATGTTGAGGATGTGTGGGAGCTGGTTGAGTTGTCTTTGCAGCTCATCTGTACTTTTATGCCTCTTTTTGAGGATGGGTTTTCCTTCTGGTGAAAAGTCCTCTGGGGTTTCACTGTATCCTCTGTGTTACTGTTCCTCTCCGTTTGCATGGTGTCTTTCCATTTCAATTCAAAAGAAAACTCCAGTGCCCCCCTCGCCGCCTCTTGTCCTTCCTCCCTATCAGTATCCGTGTATTTATGTCCTCAGCAGTAAAGGCCAGAGGTAGATATTAAATGTCTGAGCTGATTAATTTTCCGTGACCGTCTGAGCAAGCTGCCGAATGCTCCCTGGCACTTTTATTGCTGGCAATCGACTGCAGATGTGACTAATGTGTTTCTGAGTGGAGCAATTATGACAATCAAAGCGTCTTCAGGGGACGTGAGATCAGCGTACGGCGGCTCGGCTTCGTCCAGTGTCAGCCACTGACACGCCGGAGGCCTCATCTCCTCTTGACGAGGTAATTGTTTTATCGAGATGAGCCGCCGAGTTAACGAGCTGAGGACACTGACGCATCGCTGCGGTGTGAAACGGCTAACTCCCGGGGATGAGTAATCGCCCCAAACTGACCTATTAATAGAAGAAGCAAACAGTGATCTCATCCTGGGCCGTTCATCATAACAAACTGACTCTATTACTATTGACAATTTATCACTCTGAACAGGAGCAAGGGGATTTATCTGAACGTTTCTGCAGTGGGCAGGTTTTAAATGAGGAACCCGAGAAAAGAAAAAAAAAAAAAACAGAAGATGGATGGATGGAGATAGAATGTATGGTAGGAGAAGGAATTGAATACAGGACGGAGGAAAAGAAAAACACAAGAAAGGTACGGGAAAGGAAATAAAGAAGTAAGAACACAATCAGAGAAAAAAGAAAGACAGGACAAAAGAAAAAAGGATAGAAGAAAAGGATGCTAGAATACAAAGAAAAGAAAAGAAAAGGCAAAAAAATTAAGGGAGTTAGCACAAAAGAGATGGTAAAGTAAGGGAAGTAGGAAAAAGGAAGGAAAATCGGACAGAAGCGGACAGAAGGAAGGGAAATATGATTCAAAGAGGGACAAGAAAGGAAGTTAAGAGCAAAAAAGAAAGATGGAAGATCACAACGAAGGAAGCTAGAAGATCAAGAAAAACAGAGGGATGGGATGTTTAAAAAGGATGAAAAGAATGAAGGACACGAGGGGGGAGGAAGAAATGAGAAAAACATAAGGGAGATGGAGAAATAAAGAAAGGAATAAAAGAAACAGCAATACACGGAGGAAGCGCAAAAAGGAGGACAATAATTTACACAATTTGATAGGGAATAAAGTCTGGAAAAAGGTATTTCCGTCTTTATCCAGGCAGGGAAAATATTGGAATCCAGTTTCATAGAGCAAAAGAACCTTGCTTTGTTTTTCATTTAATATCTAGTTTAAGTTGCTGGTGTTACTTTAAGTTTAAGTTGACTGAGAACAAATTCTCATTTTCAACAACGGCCTGTTAAACCCCCCCCCCATTAAATTGCATAAGACAGAAAAATATCATAAAACAGTGAGAAAATAAATTTTGTTAAACCAGCAGAAACATGGAACATCAGTTGATCTTGTCTGGTGATCAGAATGAGCAGTAAGGAGTAGATGTCAGACGTACCCAAGGGCTGCTGCTCCACGCCTGATTTACATAGACTGGACATTAAACCAGGTTGTTGGGCGACATGTTTGACTGTCAAATGAATAGTATTGCGCAGAGACTCCTCAGCATCTCAGACCCATATGGAATTATGATTGATGAGTTGAACCTTAACTGATAGACTGGTGGTCCATGTTTACACGGCGCTTATCCCTCAGCCGCTCAAGCATGGAGTTTGTTTGTGTGATTGTTTGTGTCGTCAAAAACCCTCACATTCAGTGGTTCCTATAATTTGCCCACAGCTCGTTAAAAACAAACAAAAAAATAACAACTTCAAATGCATAAGCCCTCTTTTTACTGTACTCAAGATTTACAGATCATATTTATGCTGCATTTTCATTCCTGTAGCGGACCAGGTGGCAGAAATATGTGGCTTTCTCCCCTTCACTGTAAACAACCCGTCAGCCTGTACGCTACAGGCTCCAGTCTGGCAAAACGCTTTGCGAGACTGGTCTGGATTTGCTTTTAAGTCTCTGCCAGCGTACCATTTCCGAATCCGAGGAAATGCTTTGCTCACTTGTCACACAACATGAAGAATACAACAAAATGTCTTGAATACCAGAAAGAGGGCTTGGGGGGGCTGAATTACTCTAAATTGAGTTTTTGTGGCGGCTGTGGCAGGAGGGAGGGCTGGGCCATCAGTCATAATGGGATCTAGGCAAACATGTAGGTAAGGGCTTCATCAAACACTACTTAGCAAATAGGTGTGGCCAAGAGATTCCTGTAATGGCAGGAACATGTTTGCTCTCTTTAAAGAAACATTCAAATAAATTAAAGAAGTTTATATTGTCACTGAAGCAGTGAAACGGTGAAAAATCCACCCAGACAGCATAAGTTTGACGAGGCAAACTTTAAACACAAACTTCATTCTCAAAGGCCAGGAAGTTACAAGACAGCATATTCGACCATTATCAAAAAGTTTCTGAAACACTTTAAAAAGTCGAGGGAAACACAATAAAGAGATTCAAAACTCAGATTCTGCAACATTACAGAAGGCCAACAAAACAAGTCTGATGATAAAGAAATGTTTTGTTCTGACTCACTCATGAGGAAGCCTGCTGACTTGACAGAAGTCATACAGATAGTTGTGGACACCCTCCACGAAATAGATAAGCCATTGCAAAAGAATCAGTGTGAATTCAACCACATTAATGGAAAAATCTGTTGAAGTGGCAGAAAAAGATGTACCAGTAAAAAAGATAAATACAGCCTGAGAGCCACTTCAAGAGTTTGGGAGAGGTTCAGAAGGCATGGAGTCAGATATATCCGGGACATGACTTTGACTGCTGCTTGGTGGTCCAATGCCTCCTAATCAGATGAAAGCAAATGTTGCATGCCGCTGGTCTACCAGGGTTTCCGCAGTGCATTATAAGCCTGGCGGGCCACCAGGCTTTACTTGACCCCCATTAGGCTAAGTGTTGTTTGTTAATTTTAAATAGGGTTTTTATACACCAATGACAGTAAAGACGGATTAAGCTAGGTATAAAGTTTACTCACTGAACTGGGCGGGAGGGGGTGCACACCAATTGCACTGTCCCTTCACTTTCATATTATGATGGCTGCTTGTGCATCTCTGTATTTTTGTAATTTAAAAATTTTATAAACACAAAAACATGGTGGGCTGCTAGTGGATTGCCTTAGTGTCCCTATCATTGGGTTTTATAGATTTTGTGGGGGAAACTCTGTCAACTGTTTTTATCATGTCAGTGCAGACGTCTACCAGAAAATGTTAAAACATTTCATGTTTCCCTCTGCTGTCAAGCTTTCTTGGGAAATTGATTTGATTTTCCAGCAGAACTTTGCTCCTGCAGACACTGCCAATATCACTGCAGTTGATTGGCTGGTTTTAGATGCATCTCTGAGCCAACACAGCTTAATAAAATGGTTGAGTTACCTCTTCAAGATCCGGTCACATTTGGCAAAGACTTGCTAACAAACCAGTCATTTGACTCAGAGCTATTAGAGCCATCTGCCTTCTTAACACCTGAGTAAAACAACATCCTGATCTCTTCCATGCTACGCTGCTATTCATGCAACATGAGCTCCGACCATGCGTTGAGCTCCTATACTCTGCAAAACATGGGAAAACTATTCAGTAGATTAACATTTCTGTATAAAAATTCAGTATTTTGAGATAGAAAATTTGGGGTTCTTATCTGTAAGAGTTGAGCAAAAAAAAAATCAATATATCATACAGTTAGTAATGAATCTGTATTATATAAGAGTTTTACTTTTTAGATTGAATTACTGTTACAACTGATGATATTGAAGGTTTCTTGAATGTGAAAATGTACAACACTGGTGTCCAAACGTTTTATCCTAAGGGCCAAAATGTGAACATTTAAACTAGTGGTGGGCCACAAAATTAATTTATTTAAAAAAAAGAAGAAAAACAGTTTGTGACAGCTTTTCTGCTCAACAATAAATTAATTTGAATAAATTTGTATGTCACTAAAGATCCATAACATTAAAAAGGCCTTTGCACTGTTGCCTTATTAAAAGAAAAACAGACAATTTCCAAATTTACTGGGGTCATCAATAGCTTTCTATTTTGTCTGATAGATTTTTTTTTTTTTTTTTAGTCATCGTTGACTTATGGTCAGGGGCCAACCAAAATAATTTCAAGGGCCACACATGGCTCCCCATGCCACATTTTTGACATCCCTGTTCTAAAATCTCTGGCTTGATCAGTTAAAATAGTTTAGAGATTATCAAAAGCATTAATATAAACAGAAAATATTATTTTAATTTAATTTCAAACAAGTCAGACAACATGAATCTGATATTTTCAACATCATTACAACCATTCTTACGGAACAATGCTTTACTTGTTTGTAAAGCACTTTTTACTGCCATGTTGATGAAATGTGCTATTCAAATAAACTTGTTTTATTTATTTTTTAAGTATTGTTTTTTCTTTAAATGCTTGTTGCCCCCTGATGGAAGAACACCCTAAATGTAGAGTCACACCATTATTTATCTATCTGCTCTTCCTTCAGACAAGCCGATAATAGAATGAAAAAAAGTAAATTCATGCTAAAATAAAAGCCCCGATAGAGAAAGTTACAGAAATCCAACAGCATACATGGGTTTATTATCACATTTATGCATGTTCTTCAAATTTGACAAACTATCTAAACTTTGTCCCTTTTTTGTCTCCATCTCTCTGCAGAGTTTCAATGCTCCCTCACGTTTTAAGATGAAGTTATGGAAAGGTGCTACTTTTGCCTTCGTGCTCTGTGCTGCAGCCCTGTCCACCTTCCTCATTAAAAACATGGCCTCCATCAGAGAGTTCAGAGTCCAAGCGAAACATCCGCGAGCATCTTCTTCATCAGGACCTTCCCCAAAATCCTCTTCAATGTCTTCAGCTGAACCACGAGTACTGCCTTGGCGGACCGAAAATCTCCGTCGGAAGACGCGCTCAGCAGGCAACAACATGAACTCCCTGCTCTCAGAGTGTGAGAAACGACATTTCTTTCGTCTTGTTTGGTCTGGTTTAAGATAAGGAGTCATGGGAATAGGTTGCCATGGTTCAGGCAGAACACTTAGTGCCAGACTCATTTGTTTATAGAGCAGGTTTTAACATCCTAAAACAACCTCTGCACCTCATACTTCACCGACTCTCCATAACAGCTTCACAACCGTCAACAGAAGGGAATATTGGACTTTGGCTTCATACACCAGTTTATCAGCTAATTGGTTTAAAGGAAATGTAATACTTTGTCATGATGGTGGAGATACGATGCAGAGACACAGTGCAAATGCAAGAAAAATAAGCAAATAAGAGTTCATCTGTTGGCACATGTAGTTCATTGTTTGCAGCGACTGTAACGCCCTATCTCACTCAACCATCGGTTCTGTCGAATATGATGTTTTGAATGTTTGGTTTAAAATTACAAGGAAGTCTGATGAGTCTCCCTTTGTCACCTGTCAATAACACAGCTGTTGCTCTTTCTCATCTCCTTTAGTTTCTGTGATGCTGCAGAGCTTTACAGAGGGAGAGCTTCAGCACGTGCTGGAAACCTTGCTGGACAAGAAGAGAAGTAGAGACCAGTCCCTTGGCATGACCCAGACTCGAAGGACTAAGAGAGCTCACAAATCCAGACCTTGCTCCCTTAGGAAGCTGGAACTAACTGTGACTGAACTCGGTCTTGGCTTCGAGAGTGACGAGACGATACAGCTGCAGTACTGCAGCGGTCAATGCGATAAAAAAAAGCTGAACTATGACCTTGTCATGAAGCATATGGTCGAAAAAGGCATTCTTGGGAGGGGTCGAAAGAACAGAGTTAGCAAAGAACCCTGCTGCCGACCCACAAAATTTGAAAAGAGCCTTGGCTACTATGGAAATAAGACCCATAACATAATATCTAATGTATCAGCGAAGAGCTGTGGGTGTGTATGACCTAAAGTAATGAACTTCTCACTTCTTCAAGCTGCTCCAAGCCTCTGCTGAAAGATCCAGAAAGGGATGCATAATGGACAAACAAGGGAATATAAACACCAGCAGAGAAGAAGAAACCATGGGGGAATGTTTGTGGCGTTTCCATGGGAACCCTTTTTGACAGAGTAACTTTGAATGAATTCGCCTGTCATCACCAGTTGGAAGCAGATCACATGGATGGCGAGAGCCGTGTTTGGATTCCACGTAAAAATGAAAAGAAAATGACAGCACAAACAAATACATGTTTATATCTTTTCTATCTGTGTAGTGACACTGTAAGCTATGGTGTTAACAGCAGTTTAGCAACATGAGGTTTGTGTCTTTGTAGTCATTTGTACATGTTTATTCAGAACGATGCGCAAGGGTGGATCGGATCATCGTTGTTACTGCACTTCATTCAAATTCCTATCAAAACTTTATAGCTTACAGACGCATCATCCCAATAAATTACTAGTCAGGCACATAAAAAAAAAACTAACATTGAAGCCATAAAATAAAATACATGCTCATTAAAAAAAGTCACTACAGCACAACTTACACAGATATATTTTGAGATGTGTCCAAAAAGATGTTAAATTGTTTCAGTCTGAGAGGATTTGTATGTTTTATGTTCTTATTGCTATTAATTGCAGCTTTATTACACAGGGAAAACAAAAGAAGTGTTACTTATAATTATCAAGGAAAGAAATATTTTTGCTTTGGTCCCTGGTACAACACCCATAATAACTGCATTTATTGATAGTGTAGAGGCTCTCAACATGTGTTCTTGTAAAAATGTTCTCATCCACATTCTGAAGAACAAATCTTATACTTTCCCCTAATAATCAACCAGGCAACCCTGGTACAGATATGTACAAAGTCTTTATTGCAGTAGGATAATCTCAAGGTAATGTTTTCAACTTGAGTGCATTTATGACCATGCTAAGAAAATACTTATTTTGACATAAATCACAGTTGGTGCAACTTGTTGGTAAAGCACTGTAATGCAGCAGTTGGTCTTCACAGAGCTTTACCTTCAAGGAAGTGCTAAAGAAGTCATAGTAGTTTGGTTGACCAGTCCAGCAAGTTTTTAATGAGTGCATGTCCCCACAGCAAGAGTCCTGCCTGCATTCTTGGCATAATGTGTAGTTTATTTCCAGCATGGATTGGACTCAACCAGAGCTGCCTCTAGTCACCAATCCAGTTTATAGAGAGATCCATCTTTGGTTATTGTAGATGTTGTGGTTCAGTTGTCTTCAGCCTCATAAGGCTGAAAATCGTGGCCTATATGAGGGTCCACTCCAAGATGGAGGCCAGTCTCTGCCTCAATCAGAGGAGAAATTCAAGTATCTTGGAGTTGGGTTTGGATGGAATTGAGCCTCATCTGCAGTAATTTGATCACTTCTCCAGATTGTCATTTGTGGAAATAGAACACTCAAGAAGAAAAGCTCACCATTTGGTTATCCATCTAAATCCCACCCTCACCTCTGGTTCATGATATACACTAGACACAAGTCTACAAGGTCTGTGTTTGGAAAAACTGCTGCTCCTCCCCATTGAAAGATATCAGTTGATGTGGTTTTGGGATGTGAGCAGGATACTGCCTTACAGCTGTGCTTAGGATGTCTTTCAGGTAAATCTTACTTTGAAGAGACCCTATAGCATATCTCTCAAAAGGACCATGCATCACTTCTGTCCAAAGAGCCCATTGGGAACCCAATAAAACATGCTAGAGAACTTAGCTGGGTAAAAGAATATCAGGATTTACCTTCTAAACTTGTTATTGATCTCAGTTAAGCAGATGACAATGACAGGATAGATTATCTCTGACCAGTCCTTTTTACACGCCATCTCCAAATGATCTAAAGACATGGGTCTCTTATGAACTCTGTACTTCCAACAAGTTTCCACTGGATTTAGGACTGGAGACGGTCATGGCCAGGTCTGTGTTGATTTGGCTATTTGCTTTGGATTACTATCATGTTAAATGATCCTGTATGGACTCATTTTTAGTTTTCTGGCAAAGTTCACCAGAGTTTATTAAAACCACATGGTATTTTGAAGAGTTAACCTCATGTAGTCTAGCATTCTCAGGACCTCTGAAAGGGAAAAGGGCCCACAGGATCATAGATCCTCCACTGTAATTAACAGTGGCGATGACGCGCTTTCCCACATATTCATTTTGAGTGTCGGTGGCCAAAACGCTAAATATTGATGTTAGACTAGGGCGTTTCCTGACATGCTTTCCAATAAAACAGTGATGTAGATGGTGTGTATTGCTTAGCATGGGATTTACCCCTACTGAATAAATGTACTCAAATTTAATGTTATATTTTTCCAACTTTTTATTTATGCTACTGAAATTAAAAAAAAATTATTTATTTTTTATTTTATTTTTTACATATCTTTAACAGGAGTGCAGACCAATATGTCTGCATTTCCACATCCGCTGGAATCACTTTCACCCAAAAAAAATTGCGAACAATTCAGAATCCATTAAACATCTCTCCTCAAGCTTAAGATAATTTAACTTGCTCAAATTGTGACCCTGGGTGAAATTTGTGACATTTTTCTCTAGAACCACGTTTAACTGATTTGTAAAGATGAAAAAAAAAGGAGAAAGTGGGAACCAGATGAATGGTTTTAGGAAGAGGTAGTGGAATGTTTTCTTTTTGCTCCGAGAAGTAGAAAGCTGAAGTTTTTACCCATCTGTAAAGCGTTTTCTGACCCATGACCCACTGTACTGTACAGCCTTTCAACTGGCCCCGAACATGCCTCTGTGTTGTGTTGCCTGGTAGACTTTTAGGAGAGTAATAAGCTGTGTACATGAATAATAATGCATCCTTCTCACCCTCGGACGTCCTATCGTAGTTTGAAATAACTGCCTGAAGTACAGCTATTGTTTTGCATATTTGTTTTTCCTCATGAGAAGGTAAAAGAGAGGGGTGCTGATGCGGTGCATCTATGTTGTAGTTTATATTGTATTTATTTTGGAAATAAATTATAGATTTTCATATTTATTAAGATTATCACACATAAAGGGGACAGCTTTTTATCATCAAGCAACTGTGCCAAAAATGTTTTATCTTACACTCTATATTGAATGCTGAATAAAGATAATTTTAAACATGTGGATGCTTATTTCTCCTTTGCTGCACATTTTCAGATCTCAGGTACTTGATGTCTATGGTAAACAGCAAATGAACAGCTAAAGATTCAAGATGTTGATCAGAAGATAAAAGAACCCAAAATCTGTAAAAAAAAAAATAAAAAAAAAGTTAAGATTTCAGACATACCAATTTCAGACATACCGATTTCAATGAATAAAACATACAGCTGATTAAAAACAGATCAGCATTGTCCCAACACTGCATCACAATGTAAGATTCACTTTCTGAAATCATGCTTCTCAACAGCTCCACAGCCAGGGTCTTAAACTGCGCTGGTGACAAAAGCTTAATGCGCCTGGCAGGTTGCCAGGTGGCTTGAGTTACGGGCTGCAGTTACAAGAAAGTGGATGGCTGTCATTTCAAATCTTTAACAGAGTTGGAACTTACTTTTTCTCAGTTTTTAAGGTATAGATCTGGTTGTGTCAGACCTACAATCTCAAAGATCAAAACCAACCATGAATGGATTCTAGTCACAAAGTTTCTTGTGCGGTCCGGTACCAATTGGTCAACGGACCGGTACTGGCCGGAGGCCCGGGGACCACTGATTTACATCACTATGTTAGAAAAGGCTGAATCTTGCTAACTCTTCAATCAACATCTCAAACCCTGCAGTGTACAGGCAAACAGCGGTCATGGCTCCTGCGAGCTCATGCCCCACCCACATTCCTGAGTTCCCACCCACAATAGTGAGGAACACACTGCCAGTGGGGACAGACCTAACTTGGCTCACACCGAACCAGACTAACCAGCTAGTATGAGACTTGAGACTTGACAATGGGGGAGGGGCTTTAGGTAATTAGATATTGGTAAACAATTGTGATAGTGATTTTGTAAAAAAAAATTTAAAAAAATAAGATAAAATAAAAAATTCTTATTGGTGGATTATTTGCCCACTAGACAAATATGCTCAAATTAAAGGTCGAATTTTTCTTTAATACATTTCTGTTTCTAATTTTATTTTTACGAGGTGTAAAAAATGTCCACATTTTTTACATCTATTTTTTCATCCTTGGTGCAAGCCCTTAATAGAAATTACTGGAAAAAAAAAATTGTATTTAAAAAAAAACAAACAACTATGTATAATGCTTAAAACGTAGAGATCAAAAATCTAAAATGTAACATTTGACTGTCCATACATTTCAAGAAAATTAAAGCATAATCTAAAATTTTGTTTACAGTATAGAATAAAGTAAAAAAGTGAAGGTCACCAAAAAAGTGCTTAGACAATGTCCTAAGTCCTAAGCACTTAGGACATTGTCTAAGCACATTTTGTTTTGCAAATGTACAAAATTTTAGTCTCCATCCATCATGGTATGCCAGGACATATACTGGTAGTTTAATGGGACTCAGAACAAACCTACAGATCCATTTTGAACTTGTCACTTCCCTCTGACAATAACAAGTACACCTGCTAAAACCAGTGGTGTGCTCTGACTACTAAGCTCTCACAGGTAACAGTACAGACGCCTCTATGGCCTTATCTTCACCTACTGTAAGTTTAAGAGGCTTTGAGGTTTTAAAGAACTCTTAGTTATTTTGCAAAGCAGACTAGCGCACGCAGGCTAACTACTATTTTCTGCCCTGCAATAAGTGCTTTATGAGATGGATATGCCAATACAGCATCTTTGCAGTTTTCTTGTTAGGGAAAATGAAAGTTTTCCTTCAACAAACTGGTGTGGTACAGCACTAAGTAAAGGGAAAGCAAAGGAGGCCTGTTTGGGGAATGTGGTTTAATCTGAAAAGCTCTTGACAAGAGTTCGTGACAACGCCACTCAACAGCATGAAAGTAAACGAGGAGGAATCTGGCATTCAGTGAAACTCAGCAGGTTATTTCATGTAGAGGCTGCTCTACAGTATATACAGTGGAAGAAACCAAGAAGAAGAAGAGCAAGATTTGTTTTAAAAGAGGAAAGCATGAGGAGTGTAATGCAACTTTCAATAAAATGAAGCTTTGGATAATTGCTTTGCTTGCTTTTTAGGAAAAAACAAAAAAACAAACTGTGCTAATCTTTGGGCTGTAATTTACCTCCAATTAAATGTTACCACCCAATTTTAACCTCCGGGTATCTGTTGAATAAAGTTGCAGAAGCCATCACTGACATTTGCATTTAGTTCTAGTCATTCCCACATGATGCATGTTCCAGCAAATTCCAGACAACACTACTTAGACAACTTCCTGCTCAACTTCAATGAGGCAACATTACCTCTTGGAAACCAAACGTAAACTGAGACTGCAGCAATTGAAGGTAGCACAGAAGTCATGTTCAGTTTAGAGCGGGTCGCACAGAATAAACTGGCTAATGTACGGTAACAGGAAACTTTTGTATATTCAAGGGCAAAGAAAAAAAAAAGTCTTTTCCATTGGATTTTATTTGGCCAAGTTGCAGAACATGTTTCAGCTCGACTGCGACTTGTGTTTACTACAGCTGTGGGGGTGAAATGATTTCAGCAGCTTGTATTTTGAGCAATGTGATGTTTTACAGCCAGCTTCAGAAATAACAGAGGAGAACATGGTTCTGATCATCAAAGGTAGATCACACAACAAAACATTTGGATGTAATCAAATCTAAAGCATCAAGAATTTTCCCCTGAAGTGATAAATTTCCCTCTATTACTAAAGAGGCAGTTGGCATTCCTCCAGTATTTTGAATTTACATTCTTGTCCCAGATAGTTTGTCATTCACTGGGTTCTCAAAATATGCTTAATTACATGCTAAAATGTTTATAAGTTCAGTGAAAAAAAGGAACCACTTTACCTCTGACATAAACATGCCTTTCTGCAGCAAATGGTCCTAGTTGAAAAAAAACTTTGCACAAGCTCAGTGAAGAACGAGTCCAGACTAATTGATAAGGTTCAACCAGCTGGCTCTGAATTATAACACCGGGGCGTTGGATGACACAATTTGATTCATCAAGCACATTTTCTGCCATTTTTGGCCTGTGCTTTGACATGTACAAAAACATAATGATCACAGCTATTTATTTTCCCTTACGAACTTTTCATGGGGTGATAATAGCAGGCTAGACCCAAAGCCAGCAGGAGGTAAGGAAGTCTAATTTGGAAAAAATATATAAATCTACTTTCCAGCGACAATCAAGTTAAAGTAAACAAAAAAGATGCTTGACAAGATCATATTAAACCATGCCACCCAAAAAAGTGGGTCCAAAACAAAACTAAGCAAATGCTCAAGACCTTCAGTCCAGCAGGGGGCACACAAGAGCACAATAACTGCTACACAAATCATGTTTAAAAATGTACATGTCTTTCATATGTGGCTTAAAACAAAACCTACTGTACTGTTAAAAGGCATTTATTCCCTTAAAAATTAATTATTAACTTTACTGTCACCCTTTAATTTCGCACTGAGGAAATGCAAAAAGCACTTCTCATATGATTTTATTTTTTAGAGAATAAAGGCTATGCTAACCAAACTGGCCTTAAGTGAAAATATAATTGTCTTGGTAATTTTGACCAAACAACTTGCTACACCAAGATTTTGCTGGAATCTGACAGGTGAAGAAATCTCAGAATGAAGGAATCCCGCAAATAAAAATTCAAAAACTAATAAGATACATTTCAGATTCTTTAAAGATTTGCTTTAAAACTTGACCAGCCCTCTTTCTGACTCAGAGAAACATTTTTGAGTTGGGAGACTATGTCTCCTAACTCAAAACATCAAGACTTTGCACTTTTGTAGAAGGAGACATCGTCAGAGACTGATCAACCAATCAGAAGCAGACCTGAATTAAAATGAGAAGTCACTTTACAAAAAAAGAAAAGAATTTACCACATATTCCAAAACATTGTCCTTTAACGATGAAAAGACCTATGTTCCAGATATTTCAATAAATCCGTCACATTTCAATTAAAGAAACATTGAAATTCAAGTAATTATGGATCATTTCAAAGCTGCTTAAAGTTCTAAAACTTTTCTAAGCTTAGCAACCAACAATGCTTTCAAAATCCTAGACCACAATCAGCAGAAGTAAGAGTCATTTTAACACCAGCTATGGTTCTACAAGAGACCAGAAGAAAAGTCAGAAAAAACTCCTTTAAGTCTTCCCCCATTCCCATTCTTGTGCTCACAAACTCTGTTGTTAGCTTTCCACATTTTGGGTAAACATATTCTCAGCAAATTTTGAAGATTATTTGGGTTTGCAGAATTACAGGAAAGCTCCATAACATTCATGTCAACATCAGAGCACCACAGGATAATGCTGCTAGTGTATACAAGACATCTGCTGCCGGTAACAGCACTGAGAAGATCTACAATAAACAGGCCAAAAAGTTTCACAGCCCCCTCCCATGTCCAGCTGCAGCATGTTGGAGAGTTCAGACATCTTTAGAGAAAACCGTCTGAACAATAGCAACAAGCAGGTGTTTCTCCTCTTCCTCAGTTAACCCTGGACCCTCTGAAAGATGGATAACACAATCAATTTCTTCTTAATATAAAAACATGGATGAACTTGGATGTTACATTTTTAATTAGATGCAGAGATTTACACAGAATGGTTTTTGGGGCTAAATGTACTATGATTAAATCATTAAACAAGAAGATGAAGTTTGGCTGTGCAAATGTAGTTGGTGACGCCTTAAAAAAAAAAAAAGGCGTCACCAACTACAATAAAACTTATATTTTATTGAGATTTTTCTTCAGAGACAAATTGGAGCATAATTATGAAGTGGACAGAAAAAAATAAAAAAATATTTTTACAACTAAAACCCTGTGAAGCCTTCAGTCAGTACTTTGTGGAAACACCTTTTTCTGCATTACTTTTGGGTTATGTATAGAAACTGATTTTGCCATGCGACATGTATCCCATGTGTCAATCAACCAACGAGTTCTCGCTGTTCAGCCTGGGAGTTTAGATTAACAACCGTTTCTTGGTGGTTTTGCCGTTTTTCTTTCCATTGTCAGATTATGAAATTACCAATACTGTTATATCTTCAAAGCTTACTATATTATTTTCTAACAACTTTATCCCCGACTTGTCTGCTGTGTTACTTGGTCTTCTTAAAGCAGGAAAAAAACCCACAGAACAGTTGGATTTTTACAGAGATTAAATTACAACCAATTGGACTCTACATACTAATTTTAAAGGGTAATTTTTGCTCTGGATTTTATTTTAGGGTATCAGAGTAAGGGTGGCTGAATACAAATGCGAACAGCAGAGATTCCTACTAATAAAAGATTCAAAAAAAAATTCTTTCAGTTACCTACTATGCACTCTTTGTGTCAATTTAACACCTAAAATCTCATTAAGAAACAGTAAAATTTGTGGTTTTAGGTAACTGTAAAAAAAAAACTGTAAAACCCTTGAAGAACTGTTAGCTCTTTTTCAAGACACCATATGTTCTGCGGTGACTGAAGCTTGGTGCCTCAGTGGCACACAATGCTCAATTTAGTAAAGCGATCTCTAAATAGATCTCGAATGGCACCGTCTGCTGTAAGTGGTCGTTCTGTAAGCAGACTGACGTGCTTTTGGTTTAAACAGAGGGGTTTTGCGTTTCCTCATTGTGATTTGCTCCAGTTAGTCTTCGCAAACTCTCATTACGCGGTTCTTCTCGACATAAACGTGGCCACACAGATGCCACTGATAGCTGTTTCCTTGGAAAGCGGCTCCAATGATCTACACATTGTTTTTAGCAATCAGCACTAATGTTTTGAATAGCATAAAGCGATTACAGTACACCAGGTCACTGTAAAAAAGAAAAAGAAAAAGCTGACAGTTAAATCAGGATTTTCCAACAGTGCATTCTGGGCCACCCTCTGTAATTTTATTCTTGTTGGGTTACGGGATCAGGATAAGCTCCACACCTTAAAACCTTTGAACTGCAAGCAGCTCATTAGCGCCTTCTTTCAATCTGGGCGTCACAGTTCAAACGCTGCACGGCTCGGAAAGAAGAATTTTAAGTGAAAATGCTTCTGATTTGAGTCAGACACACAAAAGGAGGTGTGTGCTGGAGTGTTTATTTTCAGAACTGGTGAGTGTGTCAGTGTTTGTAGTGAGCAGCGAGTGTTTCGTTGGGGCTTTGGAAGGGGGTGATGATTGGGAGTGGCAGGGTTTGATGGAATAGAGGGGATTAAAGGGAGGGGGAAGAAGAAGAAGTAGGGTTAGGTGTGGACTGACTACACAGCTCCGGAGGGCAGATGCGTCATTTTTCTGTGATAATCCACAAATCTACACCAGTGTAACGTGCCGTTTTGTTTTAATTAATTATGCTTGTTACATGCTGAGCTAAGACCAAGCAAGTTTTTACCAGTACAATCAATTAAAAGGAAGGAACAAAGCTTTGGTTTGTTAGCTCAGATAAAATCCTCTCATATTTCTTCTTTTATTTATCGTTTTTGGATTTTGAGCACTCTTTGATCATGCCATAAAATATCTTTTAAGAAGCATTTCAAGCACATCCTGGATTTACAGGGGCCTTACCAATCTCATATATTTAGTACGTTAAGTATTTATGAGCTTTAAGTGGCAAATAAATCATGAATAAATCCTGACATTTAGAGTGTTTATGCATTTCAGTAACAGTAGCTTTTCCACCTCACAGCTCCACCAAGTGGGTGACTGCAGGAATGACTGCAAAGTGAGGGAAAAATAATCCACTATAAATTACATGTCTGGATTTACATTGAATATTAATGTGAGAGACATGTGGGATTAAAGGACACAAGAATGTGTTTTAAAGAAAACAGGAAGAACAGATGGTGATACTCACATTACATTGCTGAGTAATTTATGGTGTCACATAGTTTTATCAACTGCTTTAATATGGATCTTCCCCTTGTGTTTTTTAATGTCTAATATTTCAATGTTCAAATCAACATTTGAGCCATTTTTAACAAGAAATACTCACATATATGAACATAAAATGCATTGCTTTGTATTTAAAAATATGAGTATTTCATTCATATTTTGTCAGATAATCCTTCTAAACATATTATTATAACAATATATACAATATTATTAAGTGGAAGCTGAATAACATGACTTCCAAAGTTTTTTCTTAGTTTGACAGTTTGTAGAATGACTTGCTTTCTCCATTGTGCCATAGCTTATTTAGGTTGCACTAAGGAAAACAAACATTACATTTTATTTCAGAAGAGTCAGATTTAGAACATAGACCGGGCTATTTAACTTCCCAACATCTTACTTTTTTAGAGGGAAGAACATTTTCTCCGGGTCGTACAAGTTGTTTTTTTTTAACAAGCATAAAGGGGTTCATACTGTAAAGAGCCCTTAGTTTTACACCACAGTAAACAGAACTGATTGCTGGATGTGCAATTTTATTCTCAAATACTTCCTACCCACAGTTGGAACACAAAATGATCCATTGCTGTTCTGCTTCACAGCTAAAAGTCCAAGTTTTACAACACTGAATTACAGCAATCACATAATAACCCCTATTATTAGCTTGTTCCTCTGAATTGCTTTACATTTATGAAGGAGCTATTTTTATATTTAATCTTTTTAATGGCAAAGCGACTGAACTGTTAACTATGAGGGGGGTGGGGGGGGGAACTAAAGTGCGATGCTAGGCTTCCTCCTTGGGCAGCTTTTTGAATTTAATTGTCAGGTTGAAAAGCATTTTATGTTCCAAACTCTGTCCTGAATACCTCAATGCCTTTTTTGGAAATGAATGGAGGAGGGTAATTATCAGGCTTTCTTTATGGGGGGAAAATATAACTTGTACTCTGGCTTTCATGACTGTTTTTCTATGTCACACCTGATGTTTACCTACACTGCTCAGAGTGACGGATATAATACAACTTTGACAGATATTTACCTCTTTTCCCTGCTATCAAAACAACACTCCCCTTATTCTCATCACAATCTTTTATCACGTTCCCCTTCTGAACTAATCTCATCAGGTACAACTGTCCTTAAAGCTTTGCCAAAACAAGGCTCTACTGCAAAAATGTTCCTCTTTACATGCAATAACAGGTCTAAAAAATGTAGCAACCCCTTCAAAGCGCTGAGTTATAATACCAAAGCCGACAGTTTGAAGATCAGAGTCAACAGGTGGAATCTGTTCCCTCCAAAACGTTGCTTGAGTAATTGCATAATGTTTAACTCCATTGCAATGCACATTAGGTGCTTCTCATTCTGACATCACAGCTGCATGTTTTGGCTTGAATGCTGTTCACGTCTACTGAAATTCAGAAGCTGCTGCAAATGAGAGGGATCACCTTACGGCGACCCTCGTCTGGGATGAAGTCATGTGTGTCATTTGCATCTAATGGCGAAAAAAAAAAAAACAGAGTTTACACTGTCTTGTGATCCAAATATAAGGGGATATTTTTTACCCTAGCTGCATATCAAAGATATGTCAACAGTTCTTATCACAGCCAAATAGTTATATCAGTAGTAAGTTTGGCTGGTTTACAGGAGTAGGGCTGCCTTTTGATGTCAGAGTTTATAAAAATGAAAAGAAAGAAGGAAAAAAAAAATAAACATATATAATCTACAACTGTTAGTCAAATTAAGTTATTTTAACAACATACCTTTTTAATACTTAGTATTGAGCAAAGGTTCCAGCTGTTCTGGTCACAAATCAAAATGTAAAGGTCTCACTGTAATCTATAAAGACATAAAAAGATAAATCTGGATTGAGTCGCACTGCATAAAAGGCATTGTTAGAAAGTGGATATATTCATTTCACACCTACTTGTTCTGGTTAAAGTCTCCACGTTCATAGAATTATGCTGTAGTTTAGTTTATTTGCCAAAATAGAACCAAAAGATGAACTTATAGTAGCTTAAACAAAAAGTTCAACAGAGATGACACTGCTGTCAGGTGCTGATTGGACAACACCGGAACCAAATGAACGGCAGAGCTGAACTACATCCTTAAAAGGGAATGCCGTCATTTGCTTTCAGTAGATTTATAAATGCTCAATCATCTACCAAATAAGATTTGGTTGTCTTACGGTTACATTAATAACGGACTCTACAAACATTCTCTTGAAGAAAATGTTCAACATTTATCGAAAATGAAGTGGGGGGGGGGGAGAAAAGCCTTAAATAAAATATCCTTGTGCTATCTGCTAGGGAAATTATGTCCCAACATCCCATAATAGCGTTGCAATAAATGTCAAAACTCTTAAACTTTATGTTTAAAGCACATTGAACAACTTGAATCAATGTGCATGATCCCAGAGATCCGTACAGAACAACACAAATTCAAAGTGAGCAGGTACAAAAAGTGTTACTTTGAATGAGACAACAGTCTCATTCAAAGTAACAAAAGACGCAACTAAAGACAAACCAAACTGGTTTTACTCACCATGAACGCTCAGATGAAACCAAACCCACACCGTCCATTTGGTCATTACTCCACGGATATGTTCTGAAAAATGACCGTTAGACCTCTGGGTGTATTAGCATTTTTTTTTCACGGCATCCAGGACCGAACCGCGATTCATTGATGGCTTAATCGTGGTTTAAAAAAAGGCCAAAAAAGATAATAAAATCTGCAATACATCGGTAGCTTTGGGCTTCATTATCTGTGCATTGAACATTTATCAACTGTTACATCTACAGACTTTTAGAAAAATCGTTAGGTTAGCTAACAACCTGTGGAAAGGGAAGGACCCGCCCACTGACTGCAACACAAGACGTGATTGGCTGATTTTTAGCTTGAACCTGAACCAGAAAGAATATCCTCATAGGAAACAAATTCTACCTAGCAACCGCAAATAAGGATCTCCGATTGTTTTTTTGTACCTGTTACATAAATTAATAAGCACGTATTTTGTAGAGGAAATCTGGAAAGCTCTTATTTTTTAGTTGAATAATTTCTCAGATTTTTTTTTTTTATTTAACTTAAATATTTTTTGACAAATTTGTTAAATTTTTGAGAAATTTTGGCCTACTTCAAGTTCATAGAAGGGTTCAATTTATGCCCTTTCTTGATTCTACAGGTCTGATATTAATCAGGAAAACTGAACCAGTATCACAGATGACTAACAAAAGCTCCCAACCACTTTGTTTTCAATTTTGGGTTGACTTCTTTGGGTAAGAAATATCACTTATCTGCATTTGTATTTACTCTAATTACATTTGTTTTACGATCTAAAACGTTTTCATATGACCAAAATATAAAAAAATAAAACAAGAGGATGAATCTATTACAGGGGAAAATACTTTTGTTTCTGGAGTTTCTCTAGGGTAGCCATTTTTACGTTGTCCCAATAGATGATTGATCAGGATAAGAAAACTACATAATGTTTCACCTGAAACACAGCTTCATCATTCATTAATATATTTCTGATTTGACACATACAGCCAGTTTTCAACAAGCCAATGTCTTGCTCTTTCTCTGACTTATTACTGAGCTTAAAAACAGATTGTAAGTGAAAATCCAGATTCATTAGATGAAGCGCCATACCATAAAACGTTCAAAACAATAGATGTAAAAAGCTGCTTCTGTAAAATAAGCTACAAAATTAGCTTTTATTGATGTTTAACTGACAAGACAAAACGCTAACCTGCCCAGTTTTTTAAATATTAACAGCAGTACACATAAAAAGTTGACCAGAAATAACCAGTAAGTTTCCTACAAACACAAGACACTGTGTGGGGGTATACTTCATTGGTATAACAAGGACAAATCAGACCCCACATTTGCATTGGAAATGCTAATAATAAATCTGTGCAGCCAGCATTGAATGTTGTCTTATCAGCTCCTCTATTCTTCATTCTGTCACTGCGTTTGACTAGCGCTAAACATGAGTGATGGTCTGTCAGTCAGTTTTAACCTTGACATGCTGAGTGCATCCCACAAAATGAATCACCCACCCCTCTAGAAACAACACGAGTAAAAGAAACAAAACCTTAGATTTATGTTTCAATCTGAATTTTACTAACATGTAAAACTGCAAACTCATTTCTCTTTTCCTTCCTTTGCTTTCATTGCGTCACTCTTAACTCAACCGTCCTTTTGCACACCAGCAAAAACAGAAAGTCCAGAAAAAGTAAATATACCTGAATTCAGCACCAGTTTTAGCTAGTCTTTGCTACATATATATGGCCTTACTTGGTTATGGTTCATAATGCAAAGCTAGCTTGACCTTTTTACTCAGTTTTCTTGTTTGCTGTACAGAAAGTATGCAGTTTTTCACACCAAAGTCGACATAAATCACTTGACTCCAAATATTTAAGAGAAATTAGTGTTTCTGAACTTAAGGTCTTTCCACTTAGTTCTGACAGTGACATACTCCTGCAAAACATTTGCTTATAAATGTAATATTCTGGGAAAAAGGAGATACTTTATTAAGTTAACAGCATTATTTCATGATAGATCAAAGTAAAAAATATGACTGTGTAGGATTTCAAAAGTCGACCATAAATTTAATTACACAGAGGACTTCATGTACTAAACCATCCCAACACTTAAGGTCAGAATGTGCTTTGGTTTTGACTCTCCCCTCCTTCGTCATCACGGTAATTCAAAGGAAATGCTGCAGACAAATGCTTTCCTGCCGGGTCACAGTAGAAGAGCTGATAAGGCAAACAGTTTGCAAGCTGTGGCAGTTTTGTTTCTTGTTTGGGTGTATATGATAGGCTGGGTGATAGGTACATGCATCAAATATTCATGACCTTGTCCCTGATGAATACTGTATATAAGCAGGATTTAGTCTGACTCCTGCTTGGTGCAGTCAGAGCACAGCGTACATTAAATTGCGGCCCAGATCAAGCACATGAATACAAATCAGCTGAACCAGCCGCACACCATGTATTAACTTATTTCCAAGGTTGAAATCTGTTCTGCTTTTTGATACAGATGCAGGACAGCGATGAGGCATGAAACAGTGCTCTGACATAAGGTCATATTTACAGTGCCTTGCAAAAGTATTTGCACCCCACTGAATGTTACAATCAAAAACTTCAGGGGGCGAAGAGATTATGCATGCCACACTTTCCAGATTTTTATCTGCAGGAAAAAGTATAATAAAAACAATTAAAACGGTACCGCTTAAAGCTGCAATATGTAATATTTATATAAAAAAGTATGTTTAACATATTTGTTAAAATTATCATTATGTTGTCACAGTATAAGGCAGATAAAAGAAAAAACAAAAATCAAGCTTCTCTGCTGAGCACCCTGCAGAGGAAACTCATTTCAGCCTCTTGTAACCATGATCTTGTTCCTTTTTTATATAATGTAATTGAATCTTTATTTAACCAAGTAAGTTATTAACAACAAATTCTTATTTACCTGGCAGGGAGGGAAGTAAACCTAAGCAGATTAAGCAGCACACTTTTACAGTAAACAAACATTAACAACACTACTGAAGTCATAAAACAATAAAAACAATACTGAGACAAAGGCAAAGGATAAAACTGACATTAAATATTTAACATGTGCAAGACAGCATCTTCTTTAAAATATTTTTGAAGGTTACTATTCGTAGCACCCTGTGGTGCAAATTAAAGGGTACGCAACGCATAGGTGCGCTGCGCTAAAGGGGGCGCCAAAACAATTGCATAAAAATTACTTCTAGTCAGAATTTTCAGTATTTAACAGTTGTTTGCTAATATATAAATGATGTGATCTGTAACAGAGGTGTGCCTATAATACAAATCAGAAAGAACAAAGTTGTGCCTCTACTCGTGACCATAGATGAGAGTAGAAATGTTGATACACACCGTCTCCACGACAAACCAGTACAATGCTCGCATCGCTGCAGGTGGCGCACCAATCCGCCTACCGATCGCCCACTCCATCTTTCCCTCATTCGGGAAGAACATTCCGACATACTTGAACTCCTCAGAACCTCGTTCCCAAACCAGTTAGGCCACTTCACATTTTCCGTGGTGTCAGATTTTGATGTGCTGATTTTCATCCTGGCTTGAAAAGTGTTTCTGTGAAAACTGTAGATCACAGTCCGATGAAACCAACAGAACCATATCTGCAAAAAGCCAAGGCCAGATCCAGATGGCCACCAAAACAGATTCCCATCAACATCTTGGTTGCACCTAGAAATCAGCGATAAAGGGCAACTTTATCACTGAAAATGAGTCTTATTGCCAGCAACTCTAACCAACCTCTGGTACTGGTCCTACTTCTGGAACAACAAAGATTTTATTCCAGAAGTTTCCCTCACATGATTCCCAAAAGGACATGGTCAAATGCCTTCAAGTCCACAAAATGAGTGTACACTTTTTACTCACCAACTTACTTTGTGCTTGTCTCACAAATAAAATTACAACTAAATACATTGAATTTTGTTGTGAAAATGTGACAAAGGGTGAAAAAGTTCCTGTGATGTTAAAATTTTTGCAATGCACTGAGTATGTAGGTGCAGAAAAATCAAGTTTCAGAAGGAAAAATATCTCAGTCAGTCCAAAATGGTTTATTTTGTAAATGGGGGCAGGTGAAGGAGATGAGAAAACATGGTGTGCTACTAAATGATATATTCAAATGTACATGTAATTCAAAGGGTATTACAGTCATCACTCAATATTTTTTTTTCTTCTTTTTCTTTTTACACACATGAAGTCTTCACTCCAACATGGTTTCCAGATGTAAATGGATAAAAAGTTTATATAATTTTCAACATAAAAATAAGCATCAAGACGATTAATCCTTGGGATGCTGAAATTAATATAAAAAAAAGTTACATGCAAAATGAAGACTGATGAATTCATTTTCTCAAGCTGGAAAAAAAAACCTCCACAAAACAAATAAACATGAGTAACTAAAACGCATTAATTCAGATGACAATTTAAGGTGAATCCTTCTGCCCTTTTGTCCTCAAATAATTAAATCACATTAGCGGAAACTGCATTGTTTGAGTCTTTTATTCACTATAATATAGGTCAATAGGAAATATAAGAAACTGCTAGTAATGACAACTTGAGTGATCTTGGCTAGCCATTACAAACAGCACGTATGTGTCGAGATGCATTATGAAAATCACTACCCAAAATAAATTACAATTGCCAAAACCTAACGCACAGACTGGTTGGAGGGAAGTGGAAGGAAGGGTTAGGAGGAGAGTCGGTCTGGATGTAGGACCAACAGACTAAATGACTAGTCAAAACACACTGTGAACGAAGCTCCTCTGGATGTGTGGAGTCCAGAGGTACGGCTGTAGAGTGAGTATAAAGGTCCCAAAGTAGAAACTGCAGTCTTAACATGTGCCATACTTAAAATGTAGAGGAAAACACCCTTACACTCATCAATATGATGAGCAGAAAAGTCCCAAACCAAAGCTTTGAAGTCTTTATTTTTGCTATCAGGAGAGAAAAAAAAATACTTGAAAACAAAAATAAAACACAAAACAGGAGAGGGAGGGAAGAAACGACTCCAGATATTACGCTGAATGCAGAGAAGATGAACTGCACGAGTTGGGTGAGACACTCCGGCACAGGGGGTTATTTCCTGGAGCTAGACTTCTAATATCCAAAAGTACTGGTCTGGAGGACCCATATTGGTCAAGGGCTGTCCATGGAGATGCCTACAGTAAAATACCTCAACAGTGGCATCTTAGCAGGCTGTCCAAGAGTGACGCTATGTGCTTCCTGCTGCCTGGTTCTCACCTCCATCTGAATTACCTACAGGAAAAGAGGAAATTGGTTGAAATGTCACTGTGGGTGAGCAGCCTCAACATATTAAATCAAACTCAGCGTGAAAGCGCAGAAAACATAATTTTCTCCTGAGGTCGCCAGACATAAACATGCTGGTTCGTGTCTCTTTCAACTTTATGTTTTGGCAAACAAGTCAGACTAGCAAATTAGACTAACAACATTTACTTCATTTTAATGAGTTACAAAAAAAGAGGAACTTGTTACAGAGGAGTTCCACTTTTGGATACATTTTAAGAGCTAAATTAAGGCTTACAGCTAATAAAAACCCAGGATTTAACACTAAATAGGACAAAAAAAAGGAGTTTAACACAAAAATGTCAGCCTACTGAAAAGTAAGCCCATGTTTGCATTAGCATATACACTCGATACTAGCCTGTGTTTCCTTTTACATAAATAACTACATCAATGCAGTGTGGAACGGAGATGAGTGTGTGGTTCTGCTGAGATGTTGAGGAAGCCCAAGTTGCTTTGATATCAGCCTTCACGTCATCTACACTGTTGGATCTGGTGTCTCATCTTCCTCTTGACACAATAATGCATAGATTTAATAAGGGATTCAGGTCAGATCCGATTACTGACCAATCAAGCACAGTAACAAAATGGTGTATGAACCAGCTTTTGGTATCTTTGGGAGTTTATACGAGTACCAAGTCCTGCTAGGAAATGGAATCATCATCTCCATAAAGCTTGTCAGCAGAAGGAAGCATGAAATGCTTTAATATGTCTTGGTAGATGGCTGCACTGACTTTTAACTTGTTAGAACAAAGGTAACATGGCTTCTCAAAAATCATCTCTGACTGAAAACTTCACACTGGACCTCAAACAACTTGGATTCTGGGCCCCTCAAACTCTTCCACCAGACTCTGCGAGTTTTATTTCAAATGAAATAAAACTCCCAGTTCTTTTCTTTCATCAGAAAAGAAGAGCTTGTACCACCAAGCAACATATGTCCCTTTTTAAGACGCTTCTCACACGGTCTCTGGTTCAGGAATGGCTTAAGACAATGACTGTGGCGGTGGTAGCCCACATGGGATCGTTTGTCCTTTGTCCTCAGTCCAGAACTTGTTAATGTTCTGTTATGTCTTGTCTTGTTATGATTATGTGGCTTATGGAAGGCATCAGTAAATGTCTATTGTATGAAACAGACATTTACTGTCTCATACAACAGAAAATCCTTTTTTATTGGTTTATGTAGCATTCTAAAACTACACGTAAGGATTATTAGCTTTAGGCCTTATTTATTCAATATATCACTAATAGAATTAATTTAACTTTTGAACCAAATAACCAAAATAAATTTGCTTCTTGAATCTATTCTAATTTACTGAGATATACTTGTATGGTTCAGATAAGCACTTCAAATGAGCACTTTAAATTCTTACACATCTGAAAGTACAAGCCGTGATCAAAATAAAGATCTATGTTCAGATGTCAACACATCTCATATAAGGCTGAGTCTTATTTACCATCTTCAGATAAAGATTTAAAATAGACTTACTTACTTAAATATGAGTAAATATAAAATAAGGTGTTGCTTGACTAGCTCCTTTTTACACGTCAAACTATGGACCAGTAAACCGTGGTTTTTAATCCCTGAAATTTGGATTTTAGGATTGTTTCCATGCAAAAATAAATGGTAAACATCTCAATCTTATGAAAAGTAATGTCACTGATTGTAAGTCAATCCACATACACAACATCATCAAAAATTCTCATCATACTGAACCATTTCTTGGTAAAATTTCAATCTCAAGCTCAGATAATAAATAATTCAGATCTACATTACCTTTCAAAAAGCTGTTCCTGTACCTGGCGCTCCTGTCTCCAGATTCAAACTGGTTGCACATTTATAAAGCTCTCTTAATTGGACCTGACTGTCTCATGTCTGCCGTCATCATTAGTCAAAACCTAGAATACTCCTCCAACTGCAAGCTGCTTTTCTCTGGGCGCTCACAACATATATGAAAAACGCAGGATTATTTTCCCTCTTGTAAAAACAAAACATTAATTACCGCAGAAATAGTTTCATCTGTCAACCTGGTGCTAGATTAAGCAATTCAGAGTCACTGTCATCAGATTTGTCAACAGAAACTTAGAATAAGTCAGCAAAATGACACAGACAGATTTTATTGTCATTCAACTGTACATTTATAATGTACATATTGAGCAAACTGACTTGTAGCAGGAGTGGAGGCTGCAGCGGAGGCAGAACCCTTGTCTTCCTCGTCGCTGTCGTCCTCGTTGGACTGCGGCACCTCAGCTTCAGGGATACTTGTCGCTGGGGTCTCCGTCTCCTGCTCCGCCCTGCTCTTCAGAGCTAAAATACGATGATGTAACGCTGCAGCCAGCTGACCTATGTCTTTCGAGCTACCCTAAAGAAACAAAAAGACAAAAAGGGAAGCTAGACCTAAGGAACTTTAAAGGTACATATGCTGTAAGTACATTCCTGCTTGCAGATGTTACAGATTTAACGTCTGTCGTGCCCTTTAAGCAACTGGAGGCTAATGTCAAACATCTGGGAAGAGACGCTATAGGGCTCAGTAGGCAGGAAAAAAAACATTGTTATGTAAGTGGAGGCAGAAAATATGATAAAAGTGTGTGGAGCGAAAGGTTAGACTTGATGGAGCTTTTTAGGTTAATTAGAAGAAGCCCAATGGTGTCCATCTGGAAATAAGCACCACACTATAAAAACAGAATATTTGGAGCATTTTAAATAAAAGCAGATCAGAAAACTCCTATGTCTAAGGCTAAAATAACAAACAATTAGCTGTCAACAAGGAATTATATTATAAAAACAAACCATGATAAAATGATGCAATTCAAGTAAAAGCTATTATTATTCATTACATTCAAAGTTTTCCATAAACTATCGTGCCATCAAGATATTTTCACAAAACCAGAGTTTGACATTTTCTGTTTGTTGAGATTTGTCACGAAATCAGTAACTTTCCTTACTTGCAATGCATGTCTGAAGTAAAAATTTCCAAACTAAAAGTCAGATGACTAAACAAATGTTCCCAGAAGTCCAAGAGAAAACGATGGAGTCTTCTCACACATCCATACTCAAAATCCAACATGGCTGCCATGCATGTAAAAACAAACATCTTCTGAAATAAACAGGCTATTTGGACCTCTAGAAGGTTTGCATCTGAATGAATCTTTCATTTTTTTTCATTCAGAAATTTGTTAATAAGGGATCAAATATACAACCTACATTTGTTAACATATTCCTTTAGTGTTTAATTCCAGAACAAGAGAAGTATACAGTCGACCCCAGCCATTTGCAAATAGCTAGAATCTTTAAACACATGAGACCTCCTGTAGAAACATGTATAACAGCCTATTTTAATAGTTCAAATATATCAAAAAAATACCATAATATGCTTTAATACACACAGTGGAAATTGAAATTAGCACTACTGCAGAAGCTTATATCTACGGTCTTCCTTATCTCCACTTTTGTGGACACAACCAATCAGCTCCTATTTAGAATGTGATTTAGCTGAATAGCAGGGAGTAGTTATGGTAACATTTTCCTAATCAAACACCAAAAAGCCATTTTTAAATGCAGAAAATGTTCTGAAGTAGCTTTCTTCTGATGGAGCTGTGTGCCTCCTTGCAGCATGAGCCATGTTTTTTGTCAGTGCGCAATAAAATCTATTTTCTCTTTCGAAACTACAACATGTGGAGCGCATGACCAAAACATTTCCAAAAATTAAAAAAAGGGAACGAAAAAGAGGAGCAATAGCCATACAAGATTAGAACATACCTAAATTAAATGTGGAACATAAATATAAAAATCTGGGCATATTTAAAAATATATAAGACTTAAAAATAAGATAATTTAATCCATTAAACAACCTTAAATTATTGTTTTGCGATACATACTGATATTAAGAAGACCTTGACCCCCTGGTCCTCTGTGTCCATGGCAGTGATTCGCACACTCTTCTCACTGGCCTTGTCCACCTGCATCTGGGGCCAAAGTTTTGTGTTGAGGATCAACCGCAGGCTGCCCTGCGTCCTCATCACTGCGAAGATTAGGGGACACAGAGACACATGACTATATAGCACTACTGCAAGATCATTTAACTGTTTATCTGTCAAGACTTTCTATTATTAAGACTAAAAAAAAACCCACACCCACACACACAATGAAGCTACCATTAATGCAATCTGATTAGTCTTAGATGTGTGTTTTTATTTCTTATATTTGAATTTAAACAATGTCATTAAAACAAGGTTTGAAATTATTGGTGTTTTTATTAGTTTGAAGTAAACCTTATAAATTTACATTAATAAGGGATCAAATTATTCGCATGACTTAGCGCCCCCTAGTGCCATGCATAAAGTATTGCAGCAGAGATTAAAAACAAGCACTTAAAGCAGTTTTAAGACCTCTTAAGGTCTTAAAACCTAAAATACAAGCATTTTTATTTTGCCAACTAAACTTTGCACTTCTGTTAATTTTTAACAGGGTTGAGGTTCTTCTCTATTCAATGTTTGGCAGGTGTGTTTACCAAGACGAGACTGTAGCGTGCCATCGTCAGTAGAAGCCATGTCATTGAGTCTGAGCAACCCTCGACCTCTCTCTATCCACGACTGAGCTGTCTTCTCAAAGACATACAACTTGCACTGCATCTGTAGCAAAAACAAGAAGGGGGCGAATAAAAAGGGAAAAATTTACATCACTTTCAACCGTGTTGTATGCACAAGGCCCGTCTCGTCTTTTTACCTGTAAAACATTGCTTTCCGACTCCTCCCCGGTTTTCACGTCGACCTTCTCTAAGATGCACTTCTTGGCTGTGGCTTTGGTGTAAGCTGCTGCAGATTCTGCCAAAGACTCTGACACACTGTTTGCTGTTAAAATGAAATGCAGAACAAATCATTTACTCTTTGCTTTAAGATTTTTTCCCCTGATCTGACAAAGTAGTCATTCCCTAACTTGGAAGCAAAACAGATCGCCTTTGATCCTTTACAAACTCTGTATTCAGCGCAAAAGTGTTTAGTCGTATTACATCTACAAATTTAAACCTATTTTATTTGCATTTTACACGACAGAGCGTAGCAGATAAAAATGAAGTGGAAGGAAACTGATGCATGTTTGTCACAACACCTTTTATTCCAAATACCTTAGAAATTCAAAGAGCATCCAACAACTGTAAACCTGCCAAAACATCCATGTCCTAACAGATAAGGCAAGGATTAGGCCATTTTTACACAGCAGGCAAATGTAACCAAATCTCACGTTTTTGTCCCATCTGCGATCAATATAGGACTTCTTAATGGGAATCTGAACGGCACAATTCAGGTCATTTCATTTCCAACTTCTATGTAACTGATGTGAGACCAAACGTTGCGAATTCAGATCCAACAATGACGCACATAGTGTCGCCACTTTTGTTTTTAATTAGCTTCTTTTGTCTAATTATGACATTTTGCCAATTCTGTCAGTTCCCGCTTTAATTGTACATCTCACAAGTCAGGCTTTTATGGAAAAATGGCACAAAGAAAGTTAAAAGAAGGCTTCCAAAATTTTATGTTTTTGTCTTCAAGCAAAATGTCACTTGTATAAAAAAAAAAAAAAAAAACTAGTGAAAAACACTGAAAACATTTTTCACAAAAATGAAACAAGATGGTGGTGGCATACTGTGGAGACGGGGGGAAGGCTGGAGTTGATGAGAAGTTGGATGGAGCTAAACCAAGGGACAATTCTGGAAGAAAACCCTGTTGGAGGAGTCAAAAGACTTGACAATGGGGTCAAAGTTCACATTCCAGCAGGACAACAAATCCAGAAGCTACTACTGGAAAGGCTTACATCAGAGTGAATGGCCCAGTCACAGCACACACCTAAATCTTTTTTTTTTTTCCTCCAGGGTGTCTTTTGTGGGCTCTAGTGTCCCTTATATGAAAGTAGGCTGACAGGAAAGGGGGAAGAAAAGGGGGAAAGACATGCGGCAAACGTCGTCGGGTCCGGGAATCGAACCTGCGACGGCCACGTCGAGGACTCGAGGCCTCCAAACGTGGGTCGCGCTATCCCCTACGCCACCACAGCATGCCCAGCACACACCTAAATCTAACTGAGAATCTGTGCAGATGTTTTCTAACACTGGCCAAACAAATTCAGTCTCTAAATGAGCAAAACTGGAACAGAGATATAAAAGACTTGCAGCTGTAACTTAAACAAACACTGCCGCTGCAAAGTATTGACTGGAGCTGGGGGAAAAAATGCACACCATACTTTTTAGATTTCATTTCTAAGAAAAATCTATATTTGCTTTTTTCCTTCCACTTAACATATGATACTTCTGCTGGTCTGTCACATAAAATTACAACAAAAACATTGCTTCTGTGGTGGTAAACAAGTTCATTTAGGTAGAGAAGAAGGAGAATTTAATCAGATTCCGTTTCCATCCCTTGGAAAAAGACCCTGGAACCTGCAGGCGTGCATGTGGCTGTGTTCGTACATTTCTTTAGATCTTACATGCTTGGGTTTTCATCAAAGTCCAGCTAAGTGTGCTGTCATTTCTCATAGTAATGAATCTGAATAGCAAACATTTTTGAAGAGCAAGAGAGAGTTTTTTTTACCCTTCTCTGGGGTCGTTTCCTGTGATGAGGGCTCTGAAGCAGGAGCAGCTGAAACCTCTTTCGTTTCCTCGTTTGAGGCCTCGCCTTTTGGGGGACTCTGAAATAAAAACAAAATAAATACATAAAATAGAAAAAAAAGATGACTAAAATGTAATTCATGGTAAATCTATGGGAAGCAACCAATCAGCTTACCAGAACTCTTTCAGACATATTCTGCCCAAAGACAAATTTTGCTCCACCGTCTGTACTGTTTGTGGCATTTTTTGAACTGAAAGTAAAACAAAGGAGTGAAGAAAAGCTTCAGTCGGTGCACGGAGGTTACCCATGAATTAAATTGAGATGCTAAAAATATGTTTGAGACACAATCTCATTACCTTGGGGTAGAGATGTACTGTAAGAAATAATTAGTGCCCTCTGTTTGAGAGTCCAGTTGCGCCGCGTCTTTTGAGTTGTCTTCTGTGCTATTCTCATCCAACTGGAACAAAAAAACAAACAAACAAAAAAAACATGAGGGAATCAAAAAAAGTTCCCACAGCAAATTAGCTTGAAGCTCTGTGGTTCAAAACACACAAAACAGTGCATTCAGGAGAAAGCTCCTTTTAAACAGTTGTCATTTTTAAGTGAAATGAGTAATTATTTGAACAAAGTCCTCTAAGTACATCTTAAAGTGAACATCCGCAACAAGAAGTTATTACATCTCAAATCTAACTTAAGAAATGTGTCTGTGTGTTACACATAATGGGACCATTAGACTTACTGAAATATTTAAGACATTCAATAGCAAAATGTTATGACTTGAATTTGTTGAAGCACATCAGTGTTGAGAAAAGCATTTGCAGATCAAACAAAGATAATTTGAGAAATACAAAATGTTTTAAATGATTGCTTCATTCATTAAGAGTTTATATGACATGGATTAACTGAGTAAACACATGTTTTTGGGAAAGATTCACTTATTCACTTATTCACTGTCAGACAGGTTGTCTGACAGCATGAAGTAGGCTAAAGTACGTCAACAAGCAACACAGCATGAGCCAATGTGATGAAATTAAAGCAATTAAAAACAGTCATTGACATTTATGAGTCTGGAAAGGGTCGCAAAGATGTTTCTAAGGCTTTGATTCATAAAAATTAACCACAAAGAGCCAAATGGAGAAAAAGTGAAACAGCAGTGAATCTTTCCAGGAAAGCGCGGTCAAGCAAATTACTTCAAAAATACATTGATGATTCATCCAGAAGGTCACAAACAAACCCAGAACACTGCATGTCCAACTGGCCACAGTTAAGGTCAGAGTTCATGAGAATGAAGAAAATGGGGCAAAATAGCCTCCATAAGAGTTTCAAGGAAAATATCAATGCAAATAGAAAAAAATGACCCGGTGCTGCTTTGCCGCTTCATGATCTCGGCAGTTTGCTGTTATAGATGGAAAAAAAAATCAATCTTTTGAATTCTGAAGGAAATTTTCCAGCCATCAGTTTGCCACCATAAGCTCAAGCACACACAGAGTTATGCAGGAGGAAAAACTGCATAACACATCTGGAAGTCCTGAAATGACTGAGGTTCTGCGGTGCCATAACTTAAAAAAAGCCTTTAATAAAACCCCCAAGAATTAAAACGATTCTGCAGAAATTGCTCAACATTGATGTGAAAAACTCACTGCTCGTGATAGAAAATAATAGACTACAGTTGTTGCCATCAGAGGGTGGCTCATAGCAGAAAATTACTTTTTCTACAAACAACCAGGTAAGACTGGATAGCTTTGGTTTTCTTTCATTAATGAAATCATTGCTTTAAAACTGCATTTTGTATTTACTCAGGTAGTTCTTGTCTCAAGTTAAAATTTGTATGATAATCTGAAGCATTTAAGTGTGAAGAAAAAAAGAAGAAGCAAAAATCAGAATACATTTATGAAGAGTAAATGCTTTCTAAATACACTGTAGAGTATCAACAATCTAACGCAGCTCACCTTCGCTCTGTCTTTGATATTTTGACCAAACACAAAAGATGTAGGGATATCAGAATCCTTCTTGTCTCTTCTGCCCCCATCTTTGTTGCCGTTTGCTCCATCCTCCTCATTTTCATGTTTCTGAAACATTACAAACAAACAGATTTAACTTTACTTCTAATAAAGCAGTTTTTTTCACTTTAATAAACCACAATGTCTGTAAATAACACTTTCTACAGGTCAGCCCCTGGTTTAATTTATTGAAAATAGATTGATTCAAACAAATTGAGTTTTATGGATAAAATGATTTCTTTTATCTGCTTAGACGCTCACTGCTACATGCTTACAAAAAAATGACTCTGCGGAGTCAGGACCCATAATTGGTAAAAACGAACATGGGTGTTGCACAGAGAGCAGAGAGGGTTGTTCCACAACATGAGGGTTTTCTTTGTGAAGCACAGAATTAAAAATCAAATAACAATTCTCAAATTTAACCAAAATATTTTAGAAAAAAGTTAAGATTCTTTATATTTTTGGCTTTTATTATTAAAGGTTTAGATGAGAAATGTTTCTCAGATTGTAAAAGTTGCTGAACCCTGCTATGGGACATGCATGCAAGGACTACTGTCTGCAATTAGTAATGCTAATCACTAATTTGAGATGCTAAAATCTTTAAAAATGCCTTTTCCATAATCAGTCTTGTCTTTTTTTTTTAAACAGAAAATCTTGCATCAAGTTAGCTCTACTTTTTATTTACTTGTGCCACTGTCGTGCAACTTTTGGATGCATCCCTGCTCTAACACACCTGACTCAAATGAATGCTTAATAATCAGGCCTTTGCAGGACTTGTTGACATGTAAAGGAGGTAGTTAAGCCTTTTGATTCAGTTGTGTTGTTTCCATTAATCGGCACTTGAGGACTGAAGGTGCAGGCCTCTCGTCCAGACTAAACAGCAAATATGTCCCGTTGTACTTTTAACAATAAACAATTTGCAAATATAACGAAAGCAAAGAAACTGGGAATGATTTAAAATTCTTGCGCAGGACGTTAAAGTTGACAGTTAAACCGTTTTCAGAATCAGAAACAACTGAAACCAGTGAAGCAAAATTAAGATTATTGATCCATTCAACAGAAACGATGATAAAACTCTCACCAGTGACTTGGTTGGCGAAGTCGAGTGCTCTTTGTTGTTCACAAAGAAGGACTGGCTGACCAGTGATCCTTCTGGTGACTTTTTCACACCGTTCGTTCCACAAGTGGAATCTAAGTTTAAACACACGACAAAATACATATATATATTGTTAATTTTTTCTTTATTTCTTTCTTTTCCTGAAACACAATCAACACAGAAAACATTTCACTATACAGAGCATTTAGTAGTAGATTTCAGGAGAAAAAGGATTAGATCAACACTTAATTTCACTTTGGGATCAATAAAGTATTTACAAATTTGACAGACTCCATGCTGTGATTGCAGCCAAATGTGTATTTACTGAATACTGACTTGACTAGGGTGAATATTTATGCAGTCACTTATTTTATGTTATAAATCTATTTATTAGAAATCAGTTTTCACTTTGACATTGAAAGATTTTCTTTTGCCAAAAGAGAAATCTTTTTGATTATGATTGATTTGTTAAAGCAATGAAAAGAATGGAAATACTTTTAATAGTCACTGCATGAAGCAAGAAACCAATTTAAGAAAATGTCAAAATGGTATTTGTGACTCCAAAGAGATCAATAAAGTCAAAGTTTACAATGTTTACTATTTAATCCTCCTTTTTATACAGATGAACCAGTTATTTGAGGCAATGTGTCACTACGCACTCTTGTTTGCTATGGCATGCCAGAGGCTCTTGAGCAACAAGTTTGGGCAACAAGCCTGACAGATGAAGTTTGCTGACAGATTTGTGGTCTTCCGTGACAGGCAGGAGGTACCTCCCTCTCTCTTTTGAAAATTTCTGGCATAAAAAAAAAGGTAGAGTACTACAACAAGGCTAGTTCATTGTAGACATAAATGTCTTATTGCTTCATTACATAAGGTCATCAGAAAGTCATAAGAATGTCATGTGAAATGAAGATATTTTCCCTAATCAAATTGAGAGCTCAATAGTATTAAATAAAGAAATAAAGTAAAATAAGAAGAAACTTCTCTTTCCTCTCATTTTTAGCTTGTGTGAGAAATCAAAACGACGACTTAATGTTAGTCAGATAGAATTAAAACTTTACATATTTTGTTTCTGTTCATAACAAATATATCAATAGTTAAGATAAGCAGAGTTCAGAAAATGACCATTTCAATTTGGGATGTTAAACGATCAGAGTGAGAAACTCAACTCCTGATTATTTGCTGTTTATTGGGTAGTGTGTGATTGTCATGTGACTTGCTTTGCTTGCTGTGGTCATATTGGTAGACATCTCAATGTAGTGCAAAAAGCAGCTGAAACACTAGGCACTCAATGTTGCTTTCCTTACATTGTTGATAACTACTTAAAAGCCCAAACATGACAATATAGCTGTCTCTTAGAAAGACCCCAGAGTTGGAGCAACTAGTCACTTTTTTGGACAGGTTCTCTTAATTTCTTAAGACAAATTTGAGAAGAAAACAAAACGTAATATATGTGGTATAACTTCTGCATAGTTACTGAATTAAAAAAAGACAACATATTCATGTAACTCAGACTGACACAACTCTCAAACAAAGCTCAACCTATTTTTTCTCTTGTTAATCCTATGAAGTACCTTAGCAAACTGCCAAATATGTTGTGATTGATGTAACCTTAATAAAAGCTGTACTCACTGGACTCTAAATGTGATTTGGAGGCTGGCGCCTGGAGAACTGCTGGGCGAAGGACACTGCGCTGCTGCTCCTTGGGTTTTTGACTCGGGACGCCTAAAACACAGATACGGTGTCTTACATATTGTATAAATCATTTATATTGCTTTGTCACTGTACGTTCAGAAACCCATTGTATTATATTACAATCCAGCAGTATGATGACAATAACTGAAACCTACCAGAGCTCGGTGCTTGCCCATGTATGAGAGTCGGTGGCTTTAAACGGAACCCCATAGGTTTCTCCTCTGGTGAAGTAGAGCAGAAAAGTCAACAAATATTAACATATCTAAAAATTACAAAGCAACACAAATAGATATGAATCTGACTGCCACTTCTCTAACCACTGAGCGTGTTACCACAGCAACGCTCATGATGCTTGTAAAACCTGAGATACAATGCAGTTCTTCTAACCTGACAAGGCAAGTTTTTGTCATCTGACCCATTTTTAAGCCGTTTCTTCAGCTCACTGGCTTTCTTAACTAGTCTTTATCAGTGATTGAGCACAATATAAAAATACACCTTTTGCTTTATTTGGTTTTTGCATTTAATGATTCACTTTTGTGTCTAAAATGGCATATGATGAAAATTCCCTTTAAGGTTTGCTAACCTTAAAGGGTAAAACTTGCTGGGAAAAGCCAAATGGTTTCCAGCTTTGAAAAGTACAAAGTTTGAAAAAGAACATTTAAATCTAATAGTTTGAATCCTCACTGAAAAGGATTTTTCAATTATATCAATTGTGTTTCAATTGATATAAAAAATATTTTATTTAGGAGGAATTAAATGTTGCCCCAATTCATATCACTAAGTATCTTTAAAGAGTCCTTGTGGAAGGATCTATGCTAGCAGTAACTCTCGCGATGAATCCGAAGAGATCTGTGACTGAAGACTGTTGATATGTGACGGCCTCATTAGCGTCACAACATGCTAACAGAACATACTTCACAGCAACATTTCCTGGATGACGCCATTAGTTGTTGACAAGAAATGTTAATCCACCTTATTTGCTTTTGCCACTCCTATTTAAATCTTTCAAACTTCCTCCTTCTCTCTCTGCATCCATGAAGACAGCTTTTCAACTTCTCTGTGATTTGGGGTCAAGGTTCAGGTATTACTGGAGCTTTTGAGATGCTAATCAGCTGCTTCCAGTAGTAAAAAAACAAAAACAAAACAAACACAACATGGTTACAATCACAACAGTCCAAAAGTAAAAAAAAAAAAAAAAAAAAAAAAAGGAATAAAAATGCTTCCAGCTACATGGAATCTATAACAAGAGGGAATAATTGTCCAACAAGCAATACCTCACCCAAAAATACTAACAAAAGTAAACAAAAAGAACTAATCAGAACCAATAGAGCTGCTCTACCATCCTGCCACTATGAGCAGCACGATTCCAGACCTATAAAGTTTATTAATAGAAGGAAAAACAAACAGCTAAAACAAGGGTAGCTGCAGAAGGTTAAAGGAAATCTTTCACAGGCGGCTCATTTCTAGGCTTTTCTTATCCTGGCTGTTAAATAACAGAGCTGTGTTTATAGTATAGTTTTTTGTGTTTACATTATTTCCAGTCAAAGTTCACCTGCATGTATTTCAGTTATCGCTTTGCTTTCTATTCACCTTTAGGGAACGTTCTCACTTTTTACAATTATCTGATCTTACTAAAAATTGTGGCGTATGACAATTGCATATTACAGGTTTTAATGTTTCTTTACCAGCCTGCCGTATTAAGGTAACTGTCAATAAAAAAAAGTAGCAAAGATGTTTACCAAAATTCATAATCAGATTTACAGAAAATTACTTAAAAGTAACACATGAATGTTGCCAGACTACACAGGATCTCAACCTGAAAACTAGTCTCTCTGGATCTGAAGGTCCCTCAGCCTTTTTCTGAAAGATCCAAACCCTGATTATATTTCCTACTTAGAGGTAAAAAAACGGTTCAAACATGATATACCTCACCTTTTAATAGCTATCAAAAAAAAAAACAACAATATGCATTAGGCAGTCATCTATAACTGCTAATAATTGAATCCCTAAAATGATAAATGGTGCCGACATTTACTACCATTCAGTACTCTGCAAAAGCTTTTATACCCCTTAAACTTTTTCACTTTATAATCACAAATTTCAATTAATTTTATTGGGATATTGTGTGACAAAATAGCTTAGATTTTGGTAATTGTAGTGAAAATGAAACTTGGTTGAAAACATGGGGAAACAGCATTTAGTTTTTATGCTCCACTAATTTGGAACAAATGTAAACAAAACAGCTGAAACACTGAGTTCCTGACCCTAACCCTAACCCTGAGGTTTCAGTTTTGAAACCTAAACCTGTTTCATAATAACTGGAATACTGACCAAAATATTTGCTTAATGATTTTGATGACATTTGACAAAACGAAATGTTTATTACTTGTTTCATAGTTGGTCACTGTACTGGTCACTAAATAGTTTGAACTGCCTGTTGCTGAAATGTGCTATACAAATAAGCTTTACTTTTCTAAATAAATAGATTTCAGTGTAGGTATTTTATTTTCAGTACAAATCCAGTTGCTCTGTGAAAGCCTCAGGTTTACGGAAGAACATTTGCAAACAAACATCATGAAGACCAAAGAAGAAAACATACAGAGATAAAGTTATGAAAACATTTAAAGTAAAGCAGGGTTATGCTACAAAAACAATGCCCCAAACTCTGGATATCTCGGTGCTCTGTTCAATCAGTCATCTGAAAATGGAAAGAGTTTTTCACAAACCACCAAGACATGAGGAGGAAGGGGATTTAGTGGGAAGAACAGATAAGAGAGCTACGGTCACTCTGGAGGAGCAGCAGAGCAACACACACAGTGATGATAAAGAATAAGAAGTCTTATTTTCAGACTGACACAAGCCATGCAGAGGGCACAGCAATCATATGGAAGAAGGTAGTCAGGTTAGAAAAGACCAAAAGGAAACTTTATGGCTTTAAAATGCAATCTGAACAAACAACTTTCAGAAAAACACAGTGGCAAGATGAATCATGACAATTTAGTTACAGTTATTTGGAAGATAGAGGGAGCTAAAAACAGACAACTCCTGGAAGAAAACCTGTTGGAGACTGGGGCAGAGATTCACCTTCCACAGAATGATTTAGATCAGACATCTCAGGCTCAAGGCCTGTGGGGCCAAATTAGACCTGGGATCCGATTCTGTCTGGTCCATGAGATGATTTCATATACCTGTTAGTAATGGCCCACTGATACGGTGCATGTCGCCCGTGGCAGAGTCAGAGACAACGAGTATATGTGCAGCACTTAAATGATAAACTAAAAATCAGCACCACTGTGTTCCCAAATGCTGAGCCATGACTTCACAGGGAGCTCTGCTGTTTTTCAGAGCAATAAATGACATAAAATTGTTCGGTAATCCATGCAATTTTGACATGGAAAGCATTGCAAACATTAATATGGAGCTTATTTATTAGAATTCACCACCAAATCTTGATGAACTTGTTCTTAAGATATGTTACAACATGACAACAGAAAAAAATGCAACATGTATTCAACATGTATATATTTTCATTTTTTGCAACAACTTAAATGTTATCATTTGCTTTTTTTATTTGTTATATATTGTGCACTGCTTGATAGATGTTGTATTTTACCTACTGGGAAAAAATATTTTTGCTTGGACTTTCAAACAAAAATTATTTGACTTTTATAAATAAGCAATCCCGTTTATAAGGTTAGATTGGATTTGGCTGACCAAAGCCAGTTAATGCGTTGGAATGGCCCAATCAAAGTCCTAAATCCCACAAACGTGCAAAGATGTGAAAATGTATGCTTAGAGAGGCTCTGCATCCAATCTGACTGATTTTGGGATATTTGGCATTGAAAAATTGGCAAAAAATAAAAAAATATTCAGATGTGTAAAGCTGGTAGATACACATCAAGGAAGACTTGTAGCTGCAGTGTAAGCTGGCTCTATTATTTATTCACTCAAATACAAAACAACACACAACTTTTCAGCTTTCTATTAGTGAAAAGGAGTTGTTAAATAGCTTCAAGGGAAGTGAATACTTTTGCAAAGCATTGTAAGTAGAATGACATCTAATAACACCAAAGTATCTGCCTGAGTCACTAAAAAATCAAAACACTTTCAAACGCACGCTTAAAAATGTATTTGCCAGTAGAAGTGCATTGTTTGCAGGCGTAATTACAGGCTACACATGGTCCTAATAGTTCCCAGAGTGAAAACATTTTTTGAATTTCTCAGGGTTTTATGAAGTTCTTACAAATAAGCATGCCAAACTCAAACAGCAAAAGGTTTCACTTCTCTCTGCTCTGGATAAAGCATGACCTAGTTGCAGCACACAGAAAGCAACACAGATCACTTAATAAAGTTGAGCAACCGACCAGAAAAACACACACACAACATAAAGTCATTTTTGACATTTCATTTTGTTTAACAATATTAAAGCACTGTGTTTTTATTATCTGATTGAAACTTTTTTTTTTTTTTTACAAATTATCCAGAGTTTATGAATGCTCTGTAACCTCAGACCAGTTTTCACCAGAGTGCAAACGACCAACATTTTACTAGCAACCCGGTCCTCAACCTAACACCGAGGCTGCAGCAGCAGCAGCAGCCACAGACAGCAGCAGCTGCTCTGACCAGAAGTGCGACTGATTGGCTCTGTTTGAGCCAGCTGCTGGTGAAACGTGCAGCTCGATCTGCAACAAATAGGTGAAAAACACAACATGTAACCCTATTAAATCTAACATTTACAGAAACCCTGTCCTGTTACTCTAAGGTTTGCAGTCAGCTTGAACGTTATAAATTATTACAAGCCAGACAAAAAAAAAAAAAACATACAATCTGAAATTGCACATATTTCTTTTTCTATAAATAACACCAGGCCCCTGAACTTAAAATTTAGTCCAAACTTAGAACTAAAAGAACCACAAGATGGTTTGGTGGGCAGAGAGTTATGTGTATGCAGGAAGCTTACAAGACGACAATGAAAATGTGCTGGCAACCCGAACGTCACAAGACAAACCTTTTTAAACATTCTTTAAAAAAAAAAGATCACTTTGAAGGCACCTTTGAGTTGAAACTTAAAACATTTCAACACAAGGTCTTAAAGCCTCACCTGGCTCAGAATCAGAGTTCCCAGTTGGAGACTGGCAGAAACTTGAGGGCATGAATACATTGTTCTTGGGAACTGCAAGAAGCCAGACAGGACACTGCACTCAGCATACAAATAACATCACAAGAAAGAATAAAGCAAAAAAAAAAGGAGGAGAAAATGGTCTGCTTAGTCACTACATGTCCTTACCAGAATGAGGGGGTGGGAATGATGAGGTCCGTTCCCTTTTCACAGGGGGGCAATAGCTTCCCTCATCTTTATCTGAGTCTGAAAACAGGAGTAAAACATTTTTATTGTTAGTTTTAGAGAAAATCTATAACACAAAACAGAGATTAAAGTATTTTGTTTACCCTCGCCATCTTCTGCACTTGAGCCTTCTGCAGACCGCTGCAAGACATGACAATAAAAGCTCCAGTTATTATACATTCAAAAATACCTTTAAAAGTCACAGGAGCAACCTAGACCCAAAACAATGTTTGTTATTAACTATACGAATCAAATTAAGTCATTTAAGTTTTTCTTCCCCAGAAAGAAAAAACTGTTAACTGTTGAAAAACAAATATGCCTTAACATAGGTTTGGGTGAATGTTTGGTGCCAAATAATGCCAAAGGTTTGGGTAGAAAGTAACGGCATTAAAAATGCCAACATCTTCTGCTATATACTTCCAAAGGTTTATAGTCATTTTAATGCTGAAGTTACTGCAGTTTTCTCTGGCATTATGGATCAATGCCGGGCAAGTGACTGCAAACTGCCTGGCAGAGCAGTAGGGTGCACAACAGTAGAAAATCATGTGAAGGTGGCATTATGGTTAAATATTGCAATACTAATATAATCAATAAATCCATATTTTCTTGTCTTCTGAATCTCTTTAGATATGCCCCAATCCAGGATTTTTGGTTTCAACCGAATCCCAAAATCTGACTCTAAATATCTGCCGATACCAACAGCTCAAAATCCGAAATGTCCTCACATTAACCGTTTTTGTCCTGCTGTTGCAAGCAAATATGAACAAACCAGTCAGCAACACGACTGCATTTTATGTCTTAGAATGAACTTTTATCAATAAATACAAGAACATAATTAATATAAGTTTACTATTTAAGTGAAACTAATTCTTAAACATATGGTGGCTTATTAGGAATTAGCATCGCTATCTGACAGCAGCCTGGTCATTTATTTCCTTAAGACTTTAGGTTTTTCCTACAGGCCACTGAAATTCCCAACTCCATTATAATCCATGGCAGATGGAGGTAAAAGAATAAAATACTCTGTATTTTAGTTGGGCACTTTCTGTCTTCAGAAAGAAACTTGTTATTGATCCTTGTTATTGCTCCTCTCTAGATCTCAGAAATTCTCTCCTCAAGTCAATTCAACTTTATTTACAAAAACACACTTTATATGGCAATCGTAAACTCAGTGAGCACTAGTTACTACGTGTCGGAAAGCAACCTCCACTGATCTACATGTTTACATGAAACCAATAACCAGAATTTATCTCAAACTTCCTCCTTTTTATGAAAAAATATCTCTAAGGAAGCTGAAGCTAAGTAGATTCTATATTATTAAACTTTACTCAATCTGTCCAATCTATGGATATATTTTAAAATATACAGATAAGTCTGTATATTTTATTACTAACATTTGCAACATTTCTCTTGGCTGTAAGTTTAAGAGCAAAATTAGTCAACATGTTAACCTGCAGCAACACATAATTACAACGCCTGGTTTGGATCAATCTCTGTTTCTCCTCCATCATTTCTATTCTTCCGACTCTCCCTGTGACCTTTAGGGCATCATCTTGTGTGTCAGGTGTGGGTATTAATACAACACAAAACTCCATCAAGCATTACGAATATGTTTATGGCAAATAAAGTGCAACACTTGGAATACAATAGTCAAAAATTATTGCATTCCAAAGAAACCCTAGTGGTTTTAATTTTACACACACCATATAATTGCAAAATACTGCGTACATCCTCTAGGCTAAGCTACTGGGTTAACCAGAGACTTCCAATGTGTTGTACACTATAAAAGAGAAAAATAGCAACAGCTGTATAATGTTGTACCTTATAACCATTACTACACCAAATTATATTTCTGCTCTTGTCAAGGTACAAAATAAACAAGTTAAATGTGTTATAATACTTTAAGAACTGCAATGACCCGTATTTCATATCATTTAAGCAACAAAAGGAGTAATTGTTTCTAGGCGCAAGTTTATCACGTTACATATTATTTAAATTTTTTTGTTAAAGTGTAAACCTGTGGTACTTTCACTCACACTGAAAGAATCTCAAAAACCACCCATGCCTACTTTTACAGGCATGGGCTTTTACAGATCATATAAAGTAAAAAGTGCTTTGACAAAGCAGAAACTTACCTTCTGTGCTTTATCTTTTTGGAAAACAAACACAGGAGGTGCAATGGCAGGCTTGTCTGTTAAGAAAAGACGTAGGCTGGTCATCCAAGCATCAGCTTTAGGTTACTTGTATTGTTATCCAGTTAACTTTTCATGAGAGTTGCACAAAAGGCTACAGAATGAAAGCTGATAAAGATCACAAGCCAATATCCATAACAAATCAAGAGAGCCAAGTAAAATCACAGGCATTACAAATATAGCAAGACACACTTTAGCATTATGAATGACATTTACCATGTTTTAAATATTTATGTTAAGGTGATCTAATGACTGCTGCAATCTGTTTGACAAACATCTTGAGTTAGAAAGGTTTCTGTGGTGACAGGCAGAGAAATCGCTCCCATACAAACTGGGCTTAATCATACAGTCCCATTAACACTTCTGGGAAGAGCGAGAATATATTATGTAGATGAAAGCTAGCCAACACAAGCAAAAGCAACAATATTTTTCATTGAAGAAACATGAGTGTTTTTATTTAAATATTCAAATCTGCCTTTAAACAGCAACATTATATCAGTTTTTCCTGAAAAATTTTGCCTGAAGATTTAATTCCAGCTACAGGCTGTATACCCGTGAAGAAGAGGGCTCTCAAGGCTAGGCAATGATCTGGAGTCACCTCAAGCCACTTAAAGCATTTTCACGGTGTAACCTCTGAGATGTATAATCCTATAACGGTATCAGACAAAGGTTTTCCTGTGTCTGAGCGGGGCCTGCTCCCGGGCAGGTGTAGGTAGCATCATTAACGCTGCCTGCCCTACAAAAGTGCACATGCAATGCTGCAACAGATAAACATCTGGGAAATATGCTGCGAAGCTGTTTGACAATCACTGCACAGATGGATCATGCTGGTTTTGTTTGGTGCAACAACGCAATAAATGCTAAGTGACCTACATTTATCATCCATCTTTGTTTTCATTTCATTCAAAACAGCCAAGATGGTAAACGTATGGATTCCTGCGTGTAATGCTGGTGTTCACGTCAGGCATTCAAATTACCAGAGGTGGTCCCGGCTTATGTTAACCAGCTAGCACTTTTACTATGACCCTTTCCAGCAAATAGTCGCCGCTACCGGTTCCTCCATGAAGCAGAGTGTAGGCTATAGTTAGCGTGCTAATTCGCTTCATCCCGCATGAGTCATCTCTCCTAACAAACAGTGCAACTAAGATTCTAACCCTATTAGCTTCAGTTTCAAAATAAATCCAATGGGAATCAGTAAATGGCATAAATTAAAAACTTTCACAAAAGCGACTTGAGCCTTGTCTTATTAGCCATTTTCACCCTTACGCGCCTAAACAAGCGATGGCCACTTACGACAGTCAAACAGAGGAATGCAGCACCAAATGAGCTTAAATGGACAGCGTTGTTCCATACTCATAATATTACAAAAAAACGTTTTATACAACTTGCTGAAAACGGATCACAAATGAACAAACACACATGCTAAAAATAGCCGGGGCGCTAGCTTTGAGAGGTAAACCGGGCAAGCCCCGACATATTCCAGGTATTAGCCTGAGCCCAACCGTTAGCATTGTTAGCCTGTTTGCTAACGTTGTGGGTATTATAAACACCGCGACGCCACACGGTACCCGAAGACACAAATAAACAAAGGACCGAGATGTTTCATTGCAGCTCCCGCGTGTGCAGACACAATCGTAAGGAGCACATATATCAGCAGGTAAGGCTTGATGGGGTTTTTTCTCACACTGCTACTTACTCACCTTCGTTTGCCAAGTCCGCCATTTTACTTCGACGCTCTCACACCCACAACCCACCGCGCAGATAACACAAGCCGAGGCAGAAGTGTTTTCAGTCAGGCCCGGGGGCCCGACAAGTCAGGGGTCTTCTTTTCCTGTCCCAGAGTTATAATTATGCTGTTTAACAATCTGGGACTCTAATTTAAATGTAAATAACCACAAAGAGACAACGTGTCAGCGGGAAAAGAACAGACAAGAACTGCAAAAAGTAGTGAAATGCATCAATTGAGAGATAAGCTGGAAACAGAAAGGTCCACATGAGACAAAGTCAGAAATCAAAGTAACCAACAATCACTTTTCTAGGGTGATATCCAAGATTAGGATCTTTGTTTGCTTGTTTTCTGTTTTTTTCCTCTTTTTTACAATATAAAATATAGATAATAACTAGGATATACAGACAGAAAAGCATTAGGGTCACTAGAAAAGAAATTCTTACTTAAAAAAAAAAAAAAAAAAATCAGAAATCCAAGAAAAAGTCACAACGCTGAACAAGGCAATAAAGAAACACACCACTATGCACACACGCACATTCATAGCTAGGGACAACTTGGAGACCAAATAACCTGAAAGAAAAAGATTTGGGGAGAAAAGAAATTATTAATATAGAAATAAGGTAATACTTTTCGCAAGCCATATAAATCATATGCTTAATGTAAAATAATAGAGTGCTGTGTGATTATGATTACCTCTCACCTGGAGGTCATAACCTTTTCCATCCACAGTCATCATATTTCTTGTTTCTATAAAGCAAAAATATTTCAATTGCCAAAAACTATTAAACCTCTAGAAGAAAAGGATAAAGTCTTTTGAATATGTCCTGTATTTTATTGAATAAAAATTATATTTTTTTATTCAATAAATATAATTTTATTGAATTAAAAATTATATTTTTAGTAAATAAAAATATTATTATTATTATTTAATAAAAAATATTATAGAATTTTTTTTAAACAATAATAAAAAAATAATATTTATTTGTATTTTTACTAATTAAAATAAAGAAAAAATATCAAGCTTTTACAGGGAGAAAGATTATTTTTAGTAGTAAGTCATTTGGAATATAAAATAAAATAAAATGCTCATTTTGCTGCTAAATGACATAAAAGAGCTAAAATAAATCATTGTATCTTTAGAGTCATTCTTCTGCAGAAACTCTTGGAAAGCGCATTGCTTTTTGTCTGCCTTAATGAATATATTCCTTATGTGGCATACGTTTGTTGATGTGTTTTATTTAACTTGAAATGGCAAACTTCATTGATTTTTCCAGCATTTCCAGTTTTACACAGCAGTTGGCTTAGCAATGATAGTTTTAAAGCATTTTCTGAAGCACAGCAGGTTTCTAAAAGACATAAATCGTTTTAACCCAAAGAGCTATTGAAAAAGCAAACAAATGATAAATTTCTGTTTGTTTTTTGTCAGTTTTCTGTTTGTTTTGTTGTTGTTTTGTTTTTCTTTTTGTAGCGATGCAATTCAAATTTCCTGCCAGTAGAGGGCGAACTGTCCTCACCTTCTGTGGAAGCTTAAATAGGCCTCACTGTGAAACTTAAATCGAGAAACAAAACTAAAGTGATGCATCAAACTAAACATTTCATTAATACATTTTACGTAACATAATACGTAAGCTTCAGAAAATACTTTGATGTAATTTATCATCTTTGTAGAATCGGATTAAAAAGGTAATCAAGGGTTTTTTGTGTCTGAATCCTGGACATTTTCCCAACTTGCATTTCCAATTAAATGAACCACAGCAAGCACTTCAACTCAGCATGTATTAAATATTACTTTTAAAAAGTTGATATCATGCTAACTCAATCAAGATGAAGAAAGTTAGATTATCTGGATTAGTGAAAAAGAAAATTAAAACCTCCAGGGGAAAAGAAAACATTGACATGTTTTGTGCGGGCCTATTGGGGTATGGTTGAGAAATGCTGAATGCTGCACGTTTCATGAGAGTTTGCACCGAACAATGTCAAGCAAGAGTTTGGAGAGTCAAGCTCCAGATATCCTCAGGTTAAACTCAACAGGCTACTGCATGCATGGGAACTGTCTGTTACGGATGGGCTTCACTTGTCAAAAAAGCTTGGCTTCAGCTTTGGGACTAAAACAGTTTCGGTTCTTCTTTTACGCTTTAGTGTAGCTAATATGTCCTGTTCGTCATAGTGAACATACTGAACTTGATTAGGCTTTATACAGCACCCTGTGAAGCAGCAAATGAAAAATGTTTCTTGAAAACTTGCATGTTTAATACAAGAGTAGTTCTTCAACATTTTACAACAACCACAACAAGCATTAAATAGCTCAAAGCAGTTTTATGAAAAGAAATGAATCTGACTGGTCAATTTGATTCACTTCATTTCAAAAATACTTTAAAGTCTGAGTTTTGGAAGGATCTCCAATAGCAAGTCAGTCTTGCAACGAATGTGAAGAAGCCTCTGACTGAAGAGTATTGCAGTGTAACAGTATCATGACTGTCATGACATGCTAACTGGTCAACTTCTGGAATAGCAAAGATGATATTCCACAGAAATGTCCTGGAGGACACAATTAGCTGTTGGCAAGCACTGCTAATCCACCTCATTTGCTTTTGCCACTCTTCTTTGAATATCTGACTGGCCTTATGAGCAGAAAAAAGGGCAGAGAGACAGTTATAGAGTTTAGTCCAAAAACCACTGTTTTTGGACATTTAGAACTTTAAAAAAAAAAAAAGTATATTAATGCATGTATCATCATTATTATTTGATCATGTTCCCAAAGATAGGCCAGGTTCCCTCTTATGATCTCATTGCAAACACCCTAAACATTCTTATCATGTGTATACTATTTTTTATATTATATTTCCAATGTATTTTTTGGCTCTAGCGGCAAATAAATCCTGTGTACGCTATTAAGAGTTAGCCTAACACATTAGTTAGAAAATGCAGCAGGTTTTCAAACATGGATCAGACCAGTTAAGTTGAGTTTGGTGTAATTTGCAGACCAGAGTTCAGATTGAAAATGTAACAGAACCCAGTAAGCACCAGTAATATCATGCATGAGAGGTTCTGATGAAGCAAAAATCAATATGTGTCAACAAGTCATCTTCATGGCTGTCAGTGGTTATTAGCTCTACATCGCCCTTCAAAATTGAACCAAAGTTGCCTTTGAGTTACATTCACTGCAGCCCAAGTACCACTGGTGCTTGCACCACAATGTGAAAACATTGGTAAAAAAAAGAAGAAGAAAAGATAGCTGTATAAACACACTGACCTCTTGTTTGGTCTATTACTGGTGAAAGCTTTGTGCTGTTTTTATAACAATCTTACATAACAAGCTTTTTGTTTTTTACATTCTTGTAACTAATACCCCTAAAACACGAGAATGGGGATTTCACAAAGTACGTATGATTATGTAATCAAAAACTTCAAACATATCAGATTTGTTTTGTTATAAAGCAAGACAAGTTCTGTCTTATCTCTTGAAGCCAGCAACTGAATAATTATATAAAGGAAAAATGCTTTACTAAGAGGTGCATTCGTGGTACTTCAACGTCAGTCTTTGATACAAAATGTGTAAAATGTGGGTACTAACACAGTAATTTATTTTGTGATTTATATCCTTTATGTCCTGCAGGTTGAATCCCATTAACAGTTATTTAACAAACTGGAACATTTCACAGAGACACAAATAGCTAAATCAAATTTTACTACACAGCTCAGTCCTTTCCACAAGTCTGTGCAGGATTTGTAAAATAATTTTAGGTCTGTTTTCAGCTTTGGAAGAATATAGAAATGCTTTTATGTGGGGTATTACCTTGATACAGTTATCAGACGTCACACTGATATGTGGAGTGATATATAACCGTATTAATTTAATAGGAGCTTAATACTTTTTTGATTGTGTCTGGTTGTAGAAACTGCAGCTTGGAGCCCCAATAAATCATCTTCATGGTTGTTCATAAGATTGTAATTTTACAACTTTAACATGATATTTGTGATTTGTATTCTTTTAACCTGACCCTCTCACATGAAATAAAGAAATTAAATATGTAAAATTTAAACTTTATAAGCATATTTTCAGGGTTGTAGCAACACTCATGGTTGAGTTAGTCCAGAACATCAGAACAAATGCACAGCAAAGAGAAAACTAGACTTTAAAATGTTCAATTTGATCTGGGTTGCTAAGTAGATAAATGTTGGTTTTCCATGTTTGATTCTTGTTCTGGGTTGATAAGTACTCCACAATTTATAAACTAACAAGAGTTTCTCCAAGTCTTGCTCCGATATTAAAAGCATAAAGTATAAAGCTACATGTTGGTCTAAAGTAATAAGTACTCCATAATTCATTAACTGACAGGAGTTTCTTTTAAAAGCATAGAATGTAAATAAATCACAGTCAGTCTTTTGAATGATTTAGTATACAAGTAGTATAGCTTACTCCCCTCCCCACAGAAATGGCTTTCTCAAACAGAAAGGCATTATCAGTTCATGCTACCGTAGAGCGAGTCAAAGAGCTTCTCCGATGTCAGCAGCTAGACCAATCAGGTATTGTTTGTGAGCATAAAGTTTTCCAGGTGAGAAAATGTGGTCTTTTACCACGATTTTTGTGTTTCAAGTGTTCTATATTGTGTTACCTTCAATAGCAACCATCCATACATACATTATCTGATCACACTAACACTTCATGATGGTGGCTGGTGCCTTTGTTCAATGATCATCAGCTTTATCACAGGCTGGAGTGATCAATTTTGTTTATTGTGTCTGAGCCACATGAGCAAGAGAAAGTATTTGAATATCATAAAATTGGTTTTAGTGTGAAATAACTTATTGTGAGAAAACTAGCTTTCCATGGTTTTATAATTTAAGTGGCAAGACAGACAGTGTCTTTGAAACATCTTAGACATTTGATGTTAAATAGTTGAACCATCTCATGAGTGAAACAGATGCAAACTATGTGTGGTGAAGAGGGATTTTCAGCTCCTGCTATGTTTCATGCATTAGCTGCACCCTAATTCTAGAAGAAGTGGAGTGCATCAGACTAACAATATTGGTCAGAACTGGAGCATTTACCTGATTGATGAACAAATAAAATTTTTTTAGTACATTTCTGACCAAAAGAGGTCATTCATCCTTGTGAGAAATGACAGGCAGACTAGACTTGTCTGTCTGTCACTGAGCTCTTCAGAATCCCTTGGTAGAGTGCCTGTTTGTTTGGTCTCCAAGCTATTGGTTTGAGACAAAATCTCTCCTTATTCTTTATTCCTTATTGTTCATGTTCACATATAAATCTTTAGTTTATTTGCTCAACCCGAGCTGGAGATGTTGTTGTCTTTACTAACGTCTTTGGTGGTCATTGTGTTATGCATTGAAGTCAAGGTGACCAAGTTACACCGCCACTCTTTGGCAACTTTCAACTGTATTAAAGGGGCTTTTTCCTGGCTTTCTTTCTGTCATGCTGTTTTCTGACTGCTTCGAACTGCTCGGGTGTTTGTAGATCAGGCTTTTCTTTCCAAACTAAGTTCCACACATCTTTTGGCACCTTTTGTTCGAGGCCAAGCAGTTGCTTGTATTCCACTTTCTACCATTCTTCCAATGTTTGAATTTGGATGTTTGCAACTAAGTGAGAGATTAGTTTCTTCAAATACACAAGTCATACTGAACTGAATGTTAAGAGCAATGTTTTTGCTATTATTATTATTATCAAACATTAGTTTTTCTTTTTTGTCAGTTAGCAGGAATCTGTTTCATCTTGACAAATTTAAGAAGTAGAAGTTCCAACCATAAAAAATAAAAACCAGCAGAAAATTAATGTGAGAAAACTTAATCCCCTGATGTTTGCGTTCAGGCTACAGATAAATCAAACAACAACAGACCATTTTACTTTCTGTTTCTCAAATTATTCTTTTTAAGGCACATTCCAGTTTAAAAATGGATGGTTGCAACAGAAGTAAGTGTTCAATGTGTGTTATTATTTAGTCCGCAGCATTTGAAATGGTTCTGCTCTTGTCCATGTTGTAGCTTTTCTTATACTGTGTGCCAAGATAAAGAGTTTCACATCCTGATGAATGGCTTCTTGGAGACATCTTCCTTTCAAATGTATGTAAATGACAGCAGAGATGAAGGGATAAAGCAGAGTATCATGCTGTCTGAAAGGAACGCTGAAGACAACACGATGAATCATTACCAGGACTGAGTCCAAGTCTCCTTGGCATCGGACCATCAGATCCTGACAAATGGGCCCATTAATCCATCAGGATTTCTCAAACATGCAAGCCAAGATCAGAGATCAACAGTGCCATTTTTCTTTTCTCAATAACTTACAAGCTATTTTTCCAGTAAACAAAATATGAACGTGATCAAATGTACACAGACAGCAGGAAACATGTCAAGCCAAAATTGCACAACAAAGCCAAGTAAATTGCCAGTAAATCATAGAAAACGTAACATAAAATGCTGTAAGAGTCTGGGTGGCATGTGGGGAGAAATATAAATTTTCTGACTCTATGGGTGTGTTTTTATTTTTATGACTAGGCAGAGGTACCCAGCAGGCAAGAGCAGTGAAAGGAAAATAAAGATGCATGGCTTTACTGGGTTTCAGCCGATGATGTTAGAAACAAAAACAGTGAGTGGCCGGATCAGGTGTCCACTCAGACACCGAGGGCCTCATTAACTTCTGTCACTCGCAGCAATGCAGAAATTCCTTTGAAAGTGACATAAACAGCTATTTTCAGGAGTTAACAGGAAAAGCTTTAAGAGGAAATGTGATATAGGAGTGCTGACAAGGGATTTAATGAAATGTTTCTCCACAGCCGTTGGCTAAAAATAACAGAACATAACAGACTCGGCACAAGTGATGGTTCATAACGACAGATTCTTTTAAGAATAAAAAGAAGAACAAACATTAAATCACTATGGAAAAAAATAAATGCTAATAAATGTAAGTAAATTCCCATAATTCAAAATGTGGAAGAAATACATTATAGTTGCTCCTAAAATGAGTTAATGTGAACTATAAATTTTGTTGATTGGTAGGAAATAATTAGATTGCACAAGAACACTTTGAATAGTTAGATTAAATCTAATATCAAAGGGTTTTTATCCATACTGAACCGTTAAGTCTTACTTTGAATAAACACTTTTGCTTCAAAATTATTCAACCTTCCTGAATAAGATTCTGTGAAAATCAGGTGTGGTCTGAGGCACAGCTCAGGCATACTAATACCTTATGCTTCCTTGAACAGGTTAGGATAGGTCTATGGGCGATACAAAACATATTCATTACATTTTTTTGCACAAAATCACTTTTAGGCAAAGAGACTTTAATCTGCTCAATTCTCAGTTTTGGGTTCCTTTCAGGATGAGCTCTTATAGGGCCTCTTATCATTTTAAATTATAAGCTGCTGCTGGGTCCTCCTCCCCCAATCCCAACGTCTTCAGTCACACGTGAAACTGGCTGCAAACAGAAGCACAACTACACAACTGTGTGACTTTGAAAAGCAGAAGTGGAGCCTTCTGCACAACCAACAAGAATGCATCAAGTGGTTTCTGGATGGTAAGCCAACAACTAAACACTTTCATTTTCCAGCAGCCAGTGTACAGTGCACACAACAGTAAAACCAGCTGACCAAATGTGCTGGAACGCAGCTTTAGGTTGCTAGGTAACGGGGTGGGCTTCGCTGGGGTTGCTAGGTAAAGGTGAAGTGCCTGTTGAATGTGACTTAACAATCGGAAGCTCATTTTCCAGACACCAAAAAACATTAACTTCGGCTGATTTTAAAGGCAGAACTTCAATTTGCTCTATCTGACCAAATTGAAGTACAAAATTGTGCAAAATGTGAATTTTGCATAATATTTCCCCTTTAACTTTTGACTGTGAAGTTTCACTGCATGTTAGAAATAAGGTAAAATAGGGAAAATTTCCCCTAAAGTTTAGAGATCATCAAAATAGGGAAAGGAAGCTAAAATATGACAAAGGCAGTGAATGAGGAGAAACACCTGGAAGCTTAGTTCACGAGTTAAAAGGTAAGTTGGAGGTGGCAGAAACAGGAAACTATCAAGAGCTGCCATCAGGTTCCCTGAGGTGAAAAACCCTCAACTGACAGCAAAAGACCTGCAGCAAGACTTGTTGGCAGCAAGAGCTGATTTTAGATTTCAGGTTTCAGCTTTTAGCTCCTAAACAATGAAGAGCTTCATGCGTCATCTCCAAATGATAAACCACTAACTATACTGACCCAAAGGTGTGAGAAAAATCAGCTCATGAATAAATAAGCCAAAAGTAAAAAGGTTTTAGGTTTCTAATCTGTGACTTAAAATTTGAAGTTTTTCCTTCTTTGGACCGGCAATGTCTGAAAGAGGAAAGAAAGTATTTGCTAAAAAAGAACACCATCCCAACAGGAAAGCACGATGGTGGCTCTGTGATGCTCTGGGGCTGCTTTACCTCCTCTTGCTTTGGAAACCCACAAGATAAACTCAAAATGGATGTCAGGAAATCCTGGGAGAAATCCCATTCTGTCTGTCATGAAGCTGAAATTTGGGTTCATTGGACCTTCAAAGAAACTTTAGAAAATCTTGAGATGTTGATAATATTATTAAATGTTGCCATAACAACATCAGGTTCAAAATATGCTTATTTTTTCTTTCTTCTCTTTCTGATCTGTGCTTCTAACTCCATGTGACCTTTAACATTTTTGGCAGTTTTTTGTGGCTGGTGTGAGATTTTGCTGCCCTACTGTCTAAATATTTTATCTGCATAAAAAATACAACCTTCAAACAATTGTTAGCCAACAATTGGTAAACTCACAGCAATCCTTTGTGATGTAAATATTGTGCACACTGATATCGTGATGATATTTTCTTGATGACTCTCCCTTTAAGGACTCTAATGATCCCAGGCATATTTCAATGTCCTAGAAGATACTACAGTGTCCATCATAGTCTTGTGACTCTTATAAAACTTTCCAGTAGGATTTGAAAGAAAGGCGGCTGCAACACGCAAATCCAGGAATATTAGTGAACCGGCTTCTAAATAACAAGGGCAGGGCAAATGTGATGATAATCCAGAAAGATCTAGATGTGAGGAAAGGTGGAAAACTAGGCCAGAAGAAACAAAGCGAGCTTTTCAACACTAGAAATGTGACAGAGAAACACATTACACCCAGTTATTTGTCTAAATGAAGCCGAGCTGTCAGAAAAGGTTTGTAAAGCTTAACAGTATGAACAAAATGTCAAGTAGGAATGCTATGTTTAAATAATAAAACAACACATAAAATGAGCTTTACGATTAGCTGTCCTAGTTTTTTTATTATAACAGATAGAGGTTAGTAAATCTAAATCTGAACTGTTACTCATAATATTATAGTTCAAACTAAATTTTACGTATCGGGAAGGAACTTTTTGCACGACGATGAATAATTGGCGGCTCTTATTATTAGGCCAATTGATTGAACAATCAAATGATGAGATAGCCTGCAGCCTTTATGAACCCATAAAACATTTGCGTAACAACGTTTGGGAACTTCAAACCAATAAAAGTAAATAAGTAACAAACTTTCACAAACTCTGTGCACTATTCTCTGTGCCTCGCCGTGTGTCTGAAACTCTGACCGATGGAACATGATGCGTCTCACTTCTGGGAATGAAATTCATAAAAATGAAAAGAAAACTAAAAACAAACAGCTGCAGGATCTCGTTAAAATAAAAGTAAAAACTTGGTGCTCATATTACCAGGGTAAAGTTAGAAATGATTGCGCAGCAAATTAAAAAAATGAAAGAGAGATTCATTGAGCTCAACGTTCACTTTAATTTCTCTGGAAATTTTGAATTAGATCTTATGTGGGCATATGCATTTACATGTATATGCTATTTAAAACAGCACCTTCAACATTAAGTCATAAATTCTAGTGAAAAGTAGTTCAAATTTATAATTCCTGGTCAGTCATGCGAACTGGAGGATATTGCGAAAATATGTCATTAGAAATGTAAGTGACCTGTAGCCTACAGCTCTCAGAATAGGTTAAAAGGAAGTTGTATCTGAAAATCTCAAAACAATAAACAATATGCCAATCAACCAGAGGTGGGTAGATTATCGCTGAACTATTCTCGAGTAAGAGTAACACTACTTCAACAAATTTTTACTCAAGTAAAAAAGTAGCCATCAAAAAAATACTCAAGTTATAGTAAAAAAAAGTACTGAGTAACTCATCATGACATCACTGACCACTACAAATAGATAACATAATAAAGAAAGACAAAAGGGATTTGATTTATTCATAAATTTAACATTAACAGTGTTTTTATCTCTGGATAAAACTGCAAAAGTTGCTATTTAGGGCCCCTAAAACACCAGGGGCCTCCCATAAATGTTTACATTTTAAACACAGACCATAGATCTAAGATTTTTATATTTGCCCATGAGAATTTGAATGATGTTAAATTTGATTTGATTTTACCATAGACAATAAAGTAAAACGATTTTAGATGGCCTAAAGTGAAAACAAATCTTATTCAGCCTTGAGCCAGCACTGGGAATAAATAAAATGCATTTTTAATAATCCAAAGCAACCTTAAGTAAAGTTACGCATACTGAGTTTAATATTTAAAGACACAATTATTAATGGAAATGAATAGATTTACAGGTAATTATTAAATGTTCGTGTTGTGGGTTAAATAATGTTAGGTGTGAGGTTAAGTAGTTGAAGTTTTGATTCCTAACCTAGAGCAAAGTTGTGACAGGTCAGGAATTACCTCAACGTTTACTGTAATTTATGAGATGTTTATCATCCAGATGCTGTTTTTAACTGGAGTAAAAAACATAGTTACCTGTGAAACAACCAAATACAAAAAAAAATCCTTTAAAGTTCTAATAAAATAAGTAGTTTAATTTTGCACTGAAGTATTTCTTCATTTTTTTATGTTGTACAAAATTAGTTTATGAAAAGTCAGACTGGTTTAAAAATGTTGCATGGAGAGTCCAAATGAGAATCAGTGGGAATTAAATAATAACTCTGATTCTGCTGATTCTGTTTGAATTTAAATGGGAAAACTTTGTGTTAAAGCAACATACATCCACAAGGAAACTCAAGTACTTTACAGAAAAAAGGACAAAAAATGCTTTAAAGACAAAAAATGTAAATGTAAGCATTTAAATTGCAGTAAATAGTTTAGAACTGGTTAAACAAATTAGAGAATATTGTTTTTTTTATTTTATGTTTACAAATTGCACAGAATTTATGATGAAACTTTGCCCTTTCTGTGCAGAATGTTACTTTTTACCCTGTTTTTATATGTTTTATGTTCTTATCTTTATGTAAATCTTCATGCTTTGATTGCCTGTCACTTTTCTGCTTTTGCCCTGGAATTTCCCCACTGTGGGACAATAAAATATATTTTTCTGTCCGAATAAAAAAGGCTTTTGCCTTTATGTAAATTTTATTTATTTTTCACTTTCTGTACTTGGATGCAATTGTTTCTCTTTCTTTTTTTTACAGCCCTTAAACCTTTGGGGAGTGAGTTGTTGTCTTTCTCTTTATGCTGCCCTAAGATTACTTTTGTTGTCACTTACTAATGAACTAAATTAAGTTGAATGCATTTATGAGTTTATGACTCTTTTAAGTAACTATTGCACATAATTGGAAAAAAAAATCACGCTATCTTTTCTATTTTTCGTCTGAGAAAAATGCACAAACACACCAGGGACACTTTGAAACTCATAAGCCATCCTTTAGAAAGAAAAAAAAAACCCTGATGAGTACAAAGGTGACTCTCTGCTGGCATTTTGCCAGCACAGACGTCTTATAAAGAGAAGTGTCTGCACAGGTTTGGTAGACACAAGAAGAGGGAGCTGCAACTGACACTGACAGCATCACAGGTGAGATATTTCAGGGTAAGAGTTAGTTCATCTTTATTTTTCTAATCATATTCAATGTTTTTGCTTTGATTAGTTGGTCGTTCATTTCACTATACTAAGAGGAAACAAGAATTGCCATCATTTCCAGGATGTAAATGTTTAGTAAAATCATTAGGTTAAATATCCGAATTCACGGGAGAGAATAGGAATTCTGGGTGAATGTTTGTGCATCCTATTTTTTTTCTGAAAAGCAACTGCAAAACGTTAGTTTTGACATAAATGGAATATCAAGAATGCATAATTATAAAAGAGTAAAAAGCAAACATACTTGTCCTTTAGAGGCATTTGTATAACAGGAATTTTCCCCCGTAATCCAAAATAAATTAGTTTGTTGATCCAAGGTGTGCCTGGACAGGTGTCAGACAAAGACTGACATTTCTGCATTTGTCAAAAGTTCAAGGTTTATTTGGGAACGTGCGGGTGGAACGGAGCTGCAGTAATAAGACTGATAAGGCTCATTCCGTTGATTTTTTTTTTTTTTCCAGATTTGCCTCCACAGACTTCACCATGAGGTTCAACACGCTGTTCTTCCTGCTGATTCTTTCTTGTCTCTGCTTCACTTTGGCACAAGGTAAAGAGTTTATCAAACAAACAGCTGGTTTCTGGAAACAGTGTTGCATATCTAGCATGCAATAAAGAAGTAATCAGGGTTAATAAGTTTGGTTTATTGCCAGGCTGCTGGGATGGGTAGATGTGACTTCCTGTGTCTTTACTGCTTATTTACAACCTTATTAAACATCCCCATATTTTATAGATAATATTGACTGATTAAATAAGATTAATCGACTATAATGTTTCTACAAATTTAGTATATTTAGTATAAAGTTGTGATGTTTTTGTAATTTGGTGGCTCTGAACTGAAGTTGATTTATGATATTTTAGTGTCCTACGAGGACTGCTGCCTGAAGTATGTGAAGAATCTCACCAGCAACGTTCAAAAGCACGCAGTGAGCTACAGACGCCAGAAGACAGATGGCGGCTGCAACATCCCAGCAGTAATGTTAGTTTTACAAACACAAAACGGTTATTTTGAGTCAGATCTGGTCCTCTGAGCTAGAACCTCACCTAAACTCTTCACCTTCCTTTAGCTTCATCATGAAGAGGGGACGCAAGTTTTGCACAGACCCCAATGAGAAATGGGTCAAGGAGCTCATGCTGAAGATTGATGGGAAGAATGAGAAAAAGGTAAATATAGGAAATGTTCTTCTATTTGAAATCTGCAAAGATGTAACTCCTAAAAAAAGTATTTCTAAAAGTTCAGATTTTTCTGTCTTTGCAGCATTTGAGGCATCCGAGAAGAGGCTGAAGAGGACGGCTCCTCACAGCGACACCACCTTCAATCTTCCTGCTGTTTGCAGTTTTATTACCGAGCAAAGAGCGGCTTTTACGGCGATTTTATGGAGTCTGACTGGAGGACAAAGTCAGGACGCTGGCCAAGAAAATGTTGCAGCTCTGCTTTTGCTTTCGCTCAGCATTAACATAACAGGTCAAAAGCTACTCTAGAGTTGCAGCTGCACTTTGTTGTTAACAAATGGAGTTTTTAAGCTGATAGGTGACCACAGAATATATTCACAGACCACACATTTCAATGCAAGGCTGCTTCAGCAACCGTTTTCATTCCAGCAAACATGAAATAAGCTGTTTGATTATAGAAATAGTAATGGAGAGTAAATTATAAGTGTTCATACAATATTTAATACATCTGCAGAGTCTACACATTTCATTTAAGTAATTATGTGACTGGAACTGTAATTGCTTTTTAAAAGTTTGTGCCATAGAAAATGAGAAGCTTTGTCATACTTTAATTTACTTTTTTTTTTTTTAAGTATCTTTCATTTCATACCTTTGTGTACAGGTTTTATAGCAAATTATGTGTTCTAATAAAAAAATGTAATAATAACGTCTCACATTGTGGTGTTTATGTGTCAAAAATGATTAAAGATGCTCACACATAGACTGATGTGTTTTGGTGCAAATTTTGCAAATAAACCATAGATTAGAGTAAAAAAGCTTGTGAAGGCGACGACTTCAAAAAGGGAAAACTGTATACTGGAGAACACCATCCCAATTGTGATGTACGATGGTGGCAGTATTATGTAGCATGGGTTTTTTCCTGCAGGAAAGGCTGGTAACTTAAACTTTAACATTATGCAGAAATATCAAAGCAATATCTCAAGACATGAACCTGGAAGTTAAAGCTTGGACCAAACAGACGACGAGTAACCCAGCAAATTGGTTACTAAGTGCTGGCTATAAATTTGACCCAGTTACACCAGTTCTGTCAGGAGGAGTGGGGCAAAACTCCAGAAAACTGCTGTGAGTTATTTTGGTAGGCTGTTTGACCCAATTCATAAAATGACTTCTACCAAATACTAAAGAAACATAAGTTTATTTTGAAGAAAGTTTATAAAATAATCTTGTTCATTATTTTGGCATTTAGCAAAATTTGTTAAAATGTCAGACAATGAGAAAGTGTGTGCAAATATTTAAGAGTGACATTTGAGTTGAATATGATAAAATAATGCAACATTTGTTAAACTGTTTTATCTTGAAAACTTTTCATTTCTTGATATGAATGTTTGATTTAAATCAACTTTACAGAACACAAGATGCTTCACGTCATTATCCATTAATATGTAACTAGTCGAGTCATAAAGGTGTTTTGAAATACAATAATGAAGAGGATTACGGTGATAAAATAATACAATAAAGCACTTAAGTTTGAGTTTAGGTAACATATTTACTCTATTACTGCAACAGGCTGAAGCAGAGCTTTTGTTCATTGTGTATTCAGCATCTCCAGTACGTTGCAAAAGGATTCATAGAACCTTGAACCTTTGTAACTACAAAACTAGTTGTATTTTATTTGAGTTTTATATGATAGAACAACATAAATGATAATTTAAAAACTTTTTACAAATACAGTTCTGGAAAAAATAAGAGACCACTGCACGGAACCCCATTGAAAACCTCCTGGTTATTCCACCAAATGTTGATTTCTGAACTCTTCCTGAGTTAAAACATTAGTATTGTTGTTTCTAAATTAACATTAACTTGTTTTCTTTGTGTTACTTGATGTCTGAAATCACTGCATCTTTTTTGTAATTTTGACCATTTCTCGTTTTCTGATAATGAATAAAAATTAAAACATGTGACAGACCCATTGCTACTGTGGAACATGGCGGTGGTAGGATCATGCTGTGGGGACGTTTTTCTTCAGCGGAGTCAAAGGAAGATGGATGGAGCCAAATAAAGGTCAGTTAGAGGTGACACAAGACGTGAGCTACATACAGTGGGATGGTTTAATTCAATGGAGTTCAAACTTTTTGCAATTAAAAGCAGCTGTGGTCTACAAAAATTGTATTCTTTTTATTATGAAAAATACAAAGCAGATTTTTTGTATGTCCTGTCTGTCTCTGTAATCCCGACCCCACTATGGGACAAGGGTGTTAGAAAATAGAAGGATGGATGTATTTAGTTTCTTTTGTAGGAAGAAACTAAATACACAATGTTTCTACAAAAATACAAATCTGTAAATCATTTTAAATGTATTCTGCAGCAAGAAAATGATATGATTCTCACTTTTTATTGTTTTCTTTCATTTAAAAAAATCTGATTTAGGATGTTTGTGGTGATAAATACTCTAAAATTAAAATTAAATGTCAAAATGTAGCTATTAAAAATGAATGGTTTATGTTTTAGGATTGTTTTAATTTGTCTGTAATCTAATTTGTTCTTTCAAATCAAATGTAAAAATCCACATTTTTAGAGTAACTTTTGAACCATAATAAATAAAACACTGACCAACATTTTGATGTTATTACACTTGACAAAATATAATGTTTACTGGTTTTCTCAATTGTTGACTGTAGTGTATCTTCTGTATTTTTGTGTTTTTATGATGTAAAGCATTTTGAACTGCCTTATTGCTGAAATGTGCTGTACAAATAAATTGTGAAAATTTCACTTTAGCTTGTTTTACTTGTGTCACCATCAGCAGTCTGTTGAAATAAATCTGTGCTATTTAAGGGAGGCATTTGCATCCCTTGACTTGTGGAGAAGGGATGCAAATGCCTCCTCTGTGTTTGGACACAGCTGGTTTAGATCAGAGCATGTTCAAGATTGTCTTTCGGAAAAGAATTTGAAAATCATTTTTACATCAAATCCAAATGAAAACATTTAGGTTGGTGGTTTTAACGTGATAAAGCATGAAATTGATCATCTTATCTTACATCACTGCCTTCATTTTGTCCAGTTATCAGGACTTTGACCACATTTATGCAGGTTTGGTTGGAATATGGATCAAAATTTCTCTTTCCAAGTGCAGCTCAAGCAAGAAAGCTTGCACAGGACTCGTGTATCAGCGCATAATTAGGAGTACTATCTGATAAGCCGTGGAGCTTGAATTACTAACTTTTTATTTGTATCTTGCTCCCTCATCTCCATGGGCACTGCTGGGGCTTGCTGCAGATAAGATCTTACCATGCCTAACGCAGTGTGTGTTTGACTTTGCTGCCATCAGAGATTGATGACTTCCACACAGGTGCCTTGCAGAGGCTTCATCTTGCAGAGAGCAAGATGAAGCACAGATAGTGAGTGTCTCAATAGAAAAATTATTAGCCCACACAGGCCCACTTTAAAAATGTGATGTATGTTGATTAAAGAATGAGTAGGAACACATTTAAGCTTGTCATCGTCTCTGCTTAAAACACCGGTGAGAGAAAAGTTACTGTTAAGGCAGTTTTAATGTAGTGCGACTGAGATTTAAAAGCCAGGAGGCCTCACAGACTTCAAGTATCTGTTTGAAAATGGTGCCAACTTAGCTCACAGGCAGAAGGAGTGATGAATAGCCTGACAAATGCAAGATAATTACCAAAACAGTTATTGCATATCGAGTATTGGTGGACATCCAATACTTCTTTGAGAGTGACTAATAGCAGTACCACCCTCATAGGTCAAAAACACTGTGTTGCAACTTGAAACGGATTTTGGCGCTTTCGCTTCTTCTTGTCTATATCTCAACAATGCTCAGAGGAGAGCTACATTTTTTTAAATGCAAGCTGGGGCAAAGCCTGCAGCTTCTTTTGTGAAGGATGAAAAAAACATGAAAGAAAAGTCGGAAAACGAATACAGGAAAGAAAAGTTTACACTAAAACAAATGTCATAAAATCTGAGCTGTTATGGCATATGCTGGAAAGGTGTGAAAATTATAGTTATAAATTATTAAAGCAGGCTTGGAAAACAGAAATAATGACCTCATCTGACACACTGTGACTTATTTATTAATGAAATGGCTGTGCAAGTTGGATGTCAGACACTAATAACAGTGCCGTGGCTGTAAATTATGGCTCCCATAAAAATTAAAACGAATAAAATGAAAGATGAAAGCCGCTGTAAACGTTTCAGAAAGCAACATTGTTTGGAAATGACACCTTTTTCCACTAGCATCAACCTGTCACAACAAATACTTGATGTCATATAAGACCGAACTGAAGACAACAAATCAAATTTACTGTGTCATTATAAGAGAAATTTCTGTTCCTTCTTCAGTAATAGTGGGGTGAGTTGATCTGTACAAAGCAAAAGTAAAAAAAAGTTATATTTTATTGCTTTTAAAAATATCTTTAGTGCGCTTAATATCCTCATAAGTAATATTTACTGGTAGTAATACATACAAATAAAGCAAGGTTGCATATTTAAGAATAATTTAGTGAAATATTTGATCTTCTTTGGGTAACAAGATTTACCTTCTTTCTGTCGCACCAGCTGAGCTACAACTGGACAAAAAATTATTTTATTAAAAAACAACAACAAATGAATGATACTTGCATTTTTATTGACACAATTTGTACTTGGTGTTTTACATTTTTATAGTATTTTCTGTCTGTATTGACTTTATGGCCAATTTTTTGGTCAAAGTGTGAATGTTGAACAAGTTAGCACTAGCTTGCGCAAGCTAGTAGTCAGCTAAAAGGCTAATGTTCTCCAAAGTGATTAAACTTGTTATGTATTGATAACTAAAATTATTGACACAATCCATAGACTTTAGCATTATTTTACAGCAGAAATGTAAATGTTTAATTTTAAAATAGTGGCCTGATTAGAATTATGGAGTTTCTTCTTTTGTTTCTAACCAAATAAACACGGTCACTAATTCTCTAAAGCACAATTTAAGAAAAAACAAAAACAAAAACAGGATTAAAAAAAAAAAATTGTACAGTTGCATAAAGCCATACATACAAAGTAAAAACATGTATGCTCCCCTGACAATATTTGAAGAAAGAGCAATTTTTTTATTTGCTGTAAACTACAAACAATTGAGTTTGACATCAAAACATTATTATCAGACAAGAGGTCAACATTCATTTCCAGGTTTCTCATCTTTTGCTTTCTTGTCATCCAGATCACCAAACTCATTCTCATATCTAATAAAGACACTTTACAAAATACTGTTTTTAAAGGAATATTTTAAATATTAAGAATAAAAACGGTCCAGATCATTTCCCCCAACCATTGTTAAATCATTGACTATTTGTGATCATGTTTCAGTTTCTCTAACTACATTATGTCCATCAAGAATCACTTAAAGCAGAAGTATGAAACTTTTATAAAAATATATGTTTCTTACCTATTTTGTTAAATTCATTACTATGTTGTGAGCTCTGTGGTGATTCCTCACAACACATCTGGTCATGAAACCTAAGGCTAGTTAGCATAGCTTTTTTTCAGGGATTATGAGTTGCTTCCTTGCCATTAGCACATTTAGCAGCGAGTTCACATGGTGGATTGGCAGCGTTGAGACCTTCCTCCTGGCTCTGATTGGCTGTTTTTTGGTCAGGAAAGATGTATTTCTTCAGAAGGCAATAGCAGTTCAGGGAGAAGGTGGAGAAGCTCGATCTTTTCACAGATTGTCTGTCTCGTCTCATACCGTAACAAAATGGCAACAGTTTTAGCAAATATGTAAAAAAAACCATATTTTTATAAAAGTTGCAGACTGTTGCTTTAATTGGAATATAAGAATCTGCAATAGGTTAAAAGAAGCCCAAAATTAAAAGAAAATTAAGATCGCAGCATAAGAAACAATCAATGATTTTTGCCAGTAAGAAAATGGTTACAAAGCAATTTCTTAGACCTTTGTCCATAAAGAAACAATATGGAAAATCCTATGACTCTTCCCAGTAGTGGCTGATCTCCAGGAGAGAATCAAGGATTCATACAGGAGAACACATGAGAACCCAAAAATCACATCTGAAGCTCTACAACCTGCCTCACTTAAGGTCGGGTTTAATGAATCATTCATAAACATGACATTCAGGAGACCAGAGCTGTAAGCCCCCCAAAAAAAACAGCATTCTTGGTAGAGCAAAACTCACTGGCCCAGTCAAAGCCTGGACTTAATTCCAACTGACATGCTGTAACATGATCTTAAACTTACCGGTATATGTAAAAAAAAAAATCATTCAACTTTTCTGCAAAGAAAAATGTTGATAATCTTTTGGATAGTCAGGTTTTGCTGTCAACATTTAAAGAAATTTTCTTTACCATTCCAATGCATTTGGAGTAGGGAGCATTTTCTTAAACTGAGTTCTTAGATTTGCTAAAGGAGTCCAAATTTGAGTCATGCATCCCTGAACAGGGTGATGCAGGCATGGAAAAATGCACGGCTGGTTGCATTCACTAATCTACAAATAAAAAAGCTCTCCTGACTTGCTTTTATATTTCTAAATTCCTGTAGTCTTACAGAAGGAGGGATCTGAAGAGGGTCATTGACAACCTTCAACAAATTTCCTTCACGCTCAGCTGATTTAAGTGCAGCTCCAGTTGCAACAACTTTGGATGTTATTTTAGTGGGCAAGAAGGAGGCCAAGCGTGTTCATGGAGCATGCTACTGTGTACATTCTCAGAAACCTTCATAATACATGAAATCATGCTCTGTCCCTTCAGAAACCTCATGCTATTGCCAAAATACTTGCACTTAAATCAAAGTGTGTGGACAAAAACAAAAAAACCCCCCAAAGGATCAAGTTACAGTGAGTGTGTCTAAGAAAGGTTTTCACAATCGCAGAAAATATGCAAGTTGGGGCCATACCCTAAAGCTCAGAGTGGAAGCACATCTTAAAAAGTTAAAGATGGAGCTACATGATGGCACAGACCACAGAGTGGCGCTTGTACAGATGGCCCTCTGACCCGGCTTTCCACCTCAGTCTGTTCAGGGACTCACTCGTGCATGTCCGACTGTAACCCGCAGCTTCTGTCGATCTTCTCTTCTGGATCCGATGAAGCACAATCCGATAAGTCCCGGTGACAGGGCTTCTCAAGTCGAGACTGTTGCTGAGCAGATGAACCGTACTGATGCCAAGATCCTCCAGCGCCACTTTCACATTCAGATCATCTGAGGTGAGGATGTGGTTCTGGTCGACCAGGTGTGACGGAGTAGGTCTGGAGGTTGGATAGGCCTGAGGGTACTCGATGCCCGTCATCCAGTCACTCACCATGACCTGCGCCAAGGTGAGGCGGTCTACGGGAACTGGCCTCAGGAGGCCCTTTATGATCTCCTGACAGGACTGGGGAACGTATGAGGGAATGGCATAAGAACCCTGCAGGATGCAAATCTTCAGCCGAGTCGTGGTGGCTGCTTTAAAGGGCATTGTGGCGGTCGCCATGAAGTAAAGCAAAATACCCAGAGCCCAAGTATCTGCATAGTGTCCAGTGTAGCCTTTCTCTTTGAAAATCTCAGGCGCTGCATAAGGTGGAGAGCCACAGAATGTGTGGAGTATATCACTGGAGCAGCAATACGTGCTAAAACCAAAATCCCCCACTTTAATGCAGTAAGTGTGGGTGTAGAACACATTCTCAGCCTTCAGGTCCCTGTGGACAATGTTATTATCATGCTGGAAAAGGAGAAGACAAACACATATTATTGAAGCAATCAGAGCTGACAAGAAAAGATAAAAAGTTGAGATCTTTTTTTAAAGCTGTAGTATGTAACTTTTATTTAAAAATATAAATCTTTAAATTTGTCAGGACAGTATTATATGAGACAGATAATCTGTGAAAAAAAATCAATCTCTTCCACCTCCTCACTATGCTGCTATTGTTGTCTGAAGAAATGCACCGCCCCCGGTCAAAAACAGCCAATCAGAGTCAGGAGGAGGGCCTTAGTGCTGTCAATTAGGCTCATGTACTTGCTGCTAAATGTGCTAATGGTGGAGAAACACCTTATCGTTATTGTCAACAATGGTGGCTATGCTAACTATCCTTACCATTCACAACAAGCTCTGCCGGCTGGAAGGTGTTATATAGTAGCATGATTGCTACTGATTGGTTTTTTCTGGTTAGCACTGGGAGCACTGGGAGAAGGCAGAGGAGCTTGATTTTTTTCACAGATTATCTGTCTCATACTATACTGTCACAACATAGTGACAGTATCAACAAATATATTAAGTAAATATAATTTGTGTGTAATCTAAATATATTAAAAAAATATATTTATGTACTGCAGCTTTAACCCTCCCCCTGCAGCGAAGTTGCTGATTGTATCTGAAGTCTCGTTCCCACTGAGCGTTATGGTATATGTTGGTGTGGTTCGTTATGCTATTTGTCTGTTTCCCTTGTATGGTTTAAATGTTGTCCTGCTTTAACACACAGAAATTCAATTGAAGGCTGCTTGTTAATCAGATGCATTAAAGAAGGGAAACAGCTAAGAGATGCAGGGCAGTGTGCCTTGAGGATCATAGTTGGGGAACACTGACTCCTGCTGTACCAATCAGTGGAAACGAGGTATAACTCACGCTGGGTGTGCAAAACTGCAAAAATCAAATCAGTCTATTATGAGCTGCTGTAGGAGGATCAAACATTAATTTGACAAAACTCAAAGTGGGGGACATAAACATATTTGGCACTATTTTGGAATAGTGGGGTATAGTTGTATAGTATATACAGCAATCGGGAGGATTTTGAAACGGCTCATTTCGGGCACCAAAAAAACATTAACTTATTGCTTAAGTACTTGGATTGTTTATAGAAGCTGTTAATTTATGAAATTGGAGGGCAAAAATGTGACTTTTGCATAATTTTTTACGCAAAACTTATTCTGCATTTTTGCCTAAACATCATCATGTCAGTTCCTGGAACCGTCAGTGTTTGACCCGGTTTGACGCTTTCCTCTGAAGCTTTTTGCTTTCGTTTTCCTGGTAAACCCAACGCCCACTCAGTTCCCCACAGAACCGCCTCTGTCTCACTAACTCACCATGTGCTTGACTGCCGAGAGAACCTGCGAAAACACCAGCTTGCTTTCAAGGTCCGAAAGGCGCCCTCTGGTGGTGATCCTGGAGAACAGCTCCCCTCCGCTGGCATACTCCATCACCAGGTAAAGCCGCTTGAAGGTTTCCACCACCTCGTACAGGCGTACTATGTTGGGATGGGAAAGCCTCTCCATGCAGGTGATCTCAGAGGCAAAGAGAGTTTGGGCGTGTTTGCTCAGACGCTCCTTATCCAGGACTTTCACTGCTACTCTTTCTATATCACACGGTGACACACAGAGAAAGGAAATCAAAAACACAATTTTCTCTTAAGCTTCATCATCTCCTCATTTAATTTTCTATTAAAATGCCGCGTTAGACCTGATTTGTCCCCTCTAGCCCTTCACAACACAGCTGCCATGTGACTCAAAAGCAGACGAGGATGAAAACATTATGGATTAGTTAGGGTGATGAGATTAGTTATGTCTTCTGACATGTGGAGTGACCCAGACTGATGGAAGTATGTCTCCTTAAGCTCAGCTGGATGTCTGTGCATTCATCTGAAAGCTGAAACATGTAACATCAAACAAGTCACTTAAGGCAGAGCGGAAAACATTTCTCAAAAAACAAGTCACAGGAAGAGGAAATGGAAGATTAAAAATAGTCTCTGTACAAACCGCACAGACACTGTGTTGTACTGTGATGTAAAACATCTTTAAGTTTGTTCATCTTAAACAGTGGCGCCCCCAAAAGAGGGGTGAGGGGGGCCACGAGCCCCTCTTGAAAAATTCTGGCTACCCCAAAGAATCATGTTCATGTCATATTAAGGCAAACAGAGCCATCTTCTTCGGTGAAGACATAAATATAAAACTCAATAAATGAATAAATACAAAATAAACAAATAGATAAATAAATACAATTATGTTTTTTTCTTTTTTTTGTGCCCCCCTAAATATTTTAATAGCAACCCTTATGAAAATGTTTTAGGATCTCCACTGATCATAAAATGGAAATTCAAATTAGAGGTTTATTTTACACAGAATTAAAGTCTTTTATGCTTAAATAAAATCACTGATGTCACATTTGAAATGTTTTTTATACATATTATTATTATTATTTCAATATAGTGTGAATTCATTTAAAGCTTATGTCACACAGATATATTTCCATGCATACACAAATGTACTTGAAATAAATAACTAAAGAAACGTATTTAATGCATTTGTGACTTCTTGTTTCCCAGTGCTGTAAGACAGTGTGGTGCATTTTTCTTAGCCTCTCTTTCAAAATGGGAAAATCAAGAGAGCATGCCACTTATGTAAGCAAGGGCATGAAAATAGATGCTTGACTACACAAGGAATAATAATTTAAAAGTTTAGAATAACTTGAGCAGTGACAAATGAGGCTGGATGGTTGGAAGTTTCCATAACAACTTTTTTTTTTTTTTTATCTTTCACACAATACAAAGACACAAAATCTTACCAAGTATTCTTTGTCTATTTTATAGTGCAAATACCTTGCTACACTTTAAATAAAACAAACTAAAATCTAAGTAACTTTTCAGCAAGATATAGAAGCTTGTTTTAGGTCAATAATTCCTTAATATTTATGAAAAAGTACTCACTCCATTGGCAGATTATTTCACTTATAACATGTGAAAAATGTCTTTTTATAAGTGAAAAAAATCTGTGAGTTTAATGAGTATTTTTTAAAATAAATCTTAAGAAATTATTTACTTAAACCAAGCTCCTATATCTTGCTGAAAAGTTACTTCTAAGTTAGTTGTGTCTTATTTAAAGTGTTAAAATATTTGCACTGGAAATTAAACAAAAAATACTGTGTTTTTGTTCATTGTTCTCCATAAATGTGAAAGATTCTGTATGTTGTATTAAAATCAAAGCATCCAAAATCTCACCTTTAGTCAAGTCATGTATTCCCAGTCTAACCTGCGAAAAGTTACCAGAACCGATTTCTCCCTTCAGCTCGTAAAATCCCACCCGCCGTCCAAACGTCAGGTCGTCCATCACCCTCTCCGAATGGGTCATGTTGTACACGGCCTTCCCGAAGGCGGTCCTCTGCAGCAACTCTTCATCCTCTGTCACCTTTCTGTTTCTCTCCACTCTGTTGTTCTCCTTTGGCGATGTCAAAGTCAGGATTTCTTCTTGATTGGTGCCTGACCGTAAATAAGAACCTGACATTGAGAAAAAGGAAGTGAGGTAACGTCATGAAAACCTTCTGAGGTTTATATCACACTTGCTGGAGTGGGAATTAAACTGTCTGTACTTACATGTTTTCCCTTTTATGTTCTTCTTGCTCCTCTCTGTGTTGATTGCGTTGTTTCTATTCTTCAAATACATGATTTCAATCCAGATGGGCGCACACTCTTTTCCTCAATTTCAATAAATACAGTGATTTTGAAGTAAAATGAATTGACTGGAAAAATGTGGAGCATGCATCAGAAAAAAAGTCTTTCCTCCCAGAGTATACACTAGTATGCACTGGCACCTTTGCTGCTCTGTATGCAGCAGTGTTGTCTCATGGTTTATAATCCAGAACTACTACATAATGCCCTATAATCCCCTCCGGTGTTGGCCTCCTCCCTTGCAGACAGACAATATGTAGCCTCTGGAGGCCTTGGAGATGAGCAAACCACCTGACCAACACTCAGTCTTGGAATACATGTGGATCTATATCTGTACAGTCATTGTATGAATGCTATAAATTATTCATCCTCTTGCCTCTACAATATTTTTGCTATTTCAAAAATGAGCTATTTTAGACATGATAGCAATTAAGAACTTCCATTATTTCTACAATACTTCTTTTAAACAATTATTCCTTATTTCTTCATATACATTAAACAATGTTGCATCACAAGAGTCACAGATTTTGTTGCCCGTCAGAAAAATGATGCAGCTCTCATGTGAACAAATTGCTACAGAATTTACACAACTCCTGTTAAAATATCACAGCAATGATCCAATAACAGCGTAATCTTATCTCATGAAACATTATGCAAACACTTTGTCTGCACTGATGAAGATTCATTAACCTCGGGATGTTGGGATCCTTGAATCGGAGAGGGAAACTGATCAAATGGCCACATTTCTGATTAATTTGAGAATTTATTGTCTGCGGGGTTTCATGAAATTTCATTTATATAAGATCAGTTGGTAACATAAAGTACCTGGTTCTGACGACTTCGAAGACTGTGAATTTCATTCTCTCCTAACCCAGAGCCCATCAAAAGTGACATAAATATGTGAACTGTATGACAGGACTTCATACTTGGGAAGCATTGAGGTCCACTTAAAATTATATAAAAGTGTTTAAAATTTCAACCCAGCCCACATAAATCTTACCTGTTATTAAATTCAACATGTTCCAAATGACACGAGGAATTCATAAACGGTCCTGCAAGCTAACTTTAGCTCAGCGAAAACCTCTAGAGGAGATGAGCGCAGGCCTCTCTGTGACTGACCCGATGACCCAGACAGACACTGATCGTGACAGCAGACAGATGTCTGCCCCCCGTCAGCCTCTGCAGCACCGAGACTGGACACCCGGGATTATCCCGGGATGTTGTTGCGTATAAACTGCTTGCTCATGCCACAGGTGACTCATTATAAGCCCTGCTCAATAAAGCTCTTTGCACGTGTGATGCTGAAGGAAAGACTCTTATGAGAAGAGGATCGCCTGGATGGAAAATACATGGAGGTGGATTTGAATAGAAAATGACTCCACAACTTTTTATAAGTGACATACTTGCAGTAGGATGATCTCATGCTGAAAAGCTCACCTTTATATTAGAGCACATGTGTCAAACTCGAGGCGCAGGGGCCAAATCTGGCCGGCCGTAGCTTTTCATGTGGCCCTCTAGATCCCAAATTACATCAATAATTCCCTCCAGTTTTTCACAAATCTGCAGAATTTATGCAAAATTCACATAAAATCAACAGATCATCATATTTTTTTCTGATTTTACTGAAATGGTTTTTCTCAAAATTGGCCAAAACATTGGGATAAAGTGACTGCTGCCTCAGCCTTACTCGATGTCAAGTTAATGTCCGTGACAGATACAGCGGTTAATAAAAAGTCACATTAGTGCAAATATTTAAATAAATATTTCTAAATTAGCACCACAAAATCTGTGATTTTGATTTAATAAAAAAACAAACAAACACAAAATCAATCAGAAAATTCTGGATGAATTGATCAGTGTGAAAAGATGGTCAATATTATTTAATTTCAAAGAACGCGGCTATTTTTTTTTAATATATTTTAGCTATTTCATGGGTTTTATCAATACATTCTGGCACAACTGGCCCTTTAAGAACATTCAGGTTTTTTGATATAGCCCAGAATGAGTAAAGATAACAAGCCAGATTTAAAGCTAACAATTAATGTTGACATTATTTTGCAATGTTTATAACAGCTTTGAATATGGAGAAATAAATCTTTGTCCAAAGTGTGGACCGGATGGTTGAAGCAGTGGACACTTTTCCATCTTTTAGGGAAATAGATAAATATTTTCTCAAAAAATATTACCGCCATCTGGTGGTCATATATAAGATTTAACAAAAAGAATAACTACTCATCCAAAATAAATCTTAATATAAAAGAATAGATTTTTTATGTTAAATAAAGGTGGGATCAAAAATGGTTGTCTCAATAGTTTTTCAAAGAGTATTTTTTGTCATTTGGATTTATTTTAGTGAAGTTTAGCTACTGTAGGCTAATTTAAGAACCTAATATGTAATTTCTGAAAAAAAAAAAAAAATAATAATAATAATAACAATAATAAACAATAGTCCAGATTTGAAACATACATATTTATTCAACAGCCAAAATAATTTGGAAAATAGCACAAAATTACCTTTGAATCTGTTTAGGGTTAAACTCTGACCCGTTTCATTTATAAGATCAATGTTTGTTGTGCTCATTCTCTAAATGTGCTAGCTTAACTTTCCACATTGTCTTAAATATATGCACAACATGTACATTTTGAGTCAGAACCTTAAATGAGTTAGAGAAAAGTAAAGAGTTGAGATTTGTGAAAGGTTTAAGAGTGTCTGACCATTTGGTATCATGTTGAATAAACACAAAGGTGCTGGAGTTTTCTGAAGGTGAGGATCACGCTCCCCCCCTGCTGCTCCTGTTTATGTGTTTAGACCCGGTTTTGTTTTAAGTCAGAGGTGCTAAACACCTTCCCCCTGAGATAAAAGATGATTGATGCCTTTGAGGGTGACTCTTTAAATGTCTCAGGGCCTTTTTAAGCCCCTTCATTAGTAGGAGCTCAGGTCTGGTCAGCATATTTGGGTCTCTCTGCAGCAAAAAAAGAAAACAACAACAAACAACAAAAAAAAAAAGAACAGAGATCCCCCTGTGAAGTGACCCCTGCATTGTAAGGCATTCATCATGGAAATTTGATTAGCTCTCTCTTCTTCAGCCTCTGAAGACTCACTTTTGGGTATAAATATCTGAGGCAGAAGTGAGCAGGACAGCACTAAGGAGCACATTCAGATGAGTCATGGAAGTGCTCCAACTTTTCCTTCTGTTCCTGTTTGTGCTTCACATGGCATGTAAGTACTGGTGGCCAATCCTTTGTTCTAGAGCAACTGTCTGATTTATCTCACAGACTGTAAACAAGAAGAAAGCGCATGCTACCCTGTGAAAACGGTAAATAATCATGAAATAATATAATCTTATAATCTGGAAAGGGGAATTGCAGTTTTTGTGCTAACTACATTTTCTTTCAAAATACAAAGAATGAGTGATTGAAGAAGAGTATGATCTTTATTTTCCTGCTGTTTTAGACTAGTATCTCATGTTGCAACAACTTCAATAAATGCTATTCATCAGCAAATGACAGGACGGATGCATTCCTGTCTTGTATTTTTGTAGTGAGCAAACACATCGTTCACAGAAACCTGTTTACACAACGAGTGTGCTGCAAGAGGCAGAGTCACTTTGTGTACATTGGGCAAGGTAAGGAAGCAAACATACATTAAATAGATTGTTTATATTTATTCATTGATATTAGCTGTCTATTTTGATTGCGACTCTCTCTGGGTGTTTAGACATTTCAGGGAGTCCTGTCAGCATAGATGTGGGAATGTGCAGGTCGCGTTGTGGGATGGCCATAAGATCATCGCATGAAGCAAGACAGCAAGAATACTCAAAACATTCCTCCATGTTGGAATTTCTAAGGAGCAAGAAGGTATGCTGCAGTTCCACCTCCTGCCACAAGACGGCAGTGCGAATTTGTGGTAATTTATAAAGTTTGTTTTCTTTATGCCAAAATACAACGGGGTGTATTTTGGCATACACCCCGTTCATTTCTCTCACATTATTTCCCATATTGCATTTTATTATTTGCCAAAATGAGGAAATACGTTTCAACACGCTTCATATCTTTGCCAGAATTTGAGTAGACCATTACTAAATATAGCATTATAGTTTATTTTTTGTGTGTTGAGATGATCTGTCATGTTTATCAGATGGCTAGCTCTTTTATGTGTGCTTTTTTTTTTTTTTTACAAGTTGGCTCTTGTAAAAAAGAGCCAACTTTTTTACAAAAGTTGGCTCTTTTGTAAGTTGGCTTACAACTTACAAAAGTTGTAAGTTGTAACTTACAACTTACAAAAGTTGTAAGTTGTAACTTACAACTTACAAGTTACAACTTACGCTGTAAGTTGTAACTTACAGCGTAAGGGGACGAAGATGACGAGGGGACGAAGATGACGAGAATAAAGACAAAAAATAATAAGAGAATAAAGTCGTAACATTACAATTTTATTATGGTAATATTACGAATTTATTCTCTGACTATTTTGATTTTATCCTCGCAATATTATGACTTTATCCTGGTAATATCATGGCTTTATTTTCGTATTTTTTCGACTTTATATTTTGTAATATTCTGACTTTATTATTTTAATATTGTGATTTATTTTATTTTTTCTATTATTTTGACTTTTTTCTCGAAATATTACTTTATTCTCGTATTATTTTGACTTTATTTTTGTCGTAATTATTCTGATAATAAGACTTTATTCTCGTATTCTTCCGACTCTATTCTCGTACGGCTTTATGCTTGTAATTTTCTGACTTTATTCTCGTATTTTTTCATTAATATGGCCCTAATACTCCGTCGTATATACAGTATACATAAAACATTATGACAAAAAAGTAAAAATACATTTTTGTAGACAAAATCGCATGTCACCTATCTTTTTGTTTTGTTTGTTTGTTTTCTCGTTTGCTATAAATAACATTTGCTATAAATCGCCTGAAATCAGGGTAGACGCTGAAAAGGACAGAAACATGTTCTGACATGTTCACCCCAATGATCTCCTTAAAGATGCGGACGCACGGCCCGGCTGCCTCAGAGATCTCAGAGCCGCTGACCCGGCTGCCCTCCTGCGGGGCGAACCAGATGTGCGAGCCGACGGGGATGCGAGTGGAGCGGCTGCTGCTGTTCGAGGGGCCCCGGGAGGTGGAGGTCATCGAGGAGTGCCACTGTGAGGTCAAGCTGACCCAGTGCATCCGAGTCCCAGCTCTGAGGACATACTATTTAGAAACACCGTATGAGACGATAATAGACGTGGGAGGATGTTCCCGCTCTAATGGAACCCCAGGTATTCACAGTCTATTCACATTGGGTCTTCGACGTTAACAAAGTGTTGTTAATGAAACAACACTTTGTTGTTTCGTTAAAACAACAAAGTTCAGTGTTTTTTGTTTGTTTGTTTGTTTTATGTAATAAACCAACACTACAGATATCGCATAACTAGCATGGCCATTCCGTTCGATTCTCATCTCTTCAGTTCTCCCTCTGGGCTTCCTCTCATTGAAGTGGATTTCTTTGGTAAAATTCCAACCTGGCCAATCAGCAAACAGCAGGAGACATTGTGGAAGGAGCTTGATTTTTTGGGCTGTTTTAAGATTATAGTGTGCTCATAGATTTAGCAATGACCATGGAGGAAGTGAAGAAGCTATTCAGTCTATGTTGACCACACTTCCAAATAACTGTAAAATTTCAAACTTCAACAGAGTTCATGCTGCCAGCTAGAAAGCAAGGCTTAATGATCAAATGGAATAACAATTATACATATTTTTTCAATTAAATTTACTTTTGAACATTTTCTACGTCTTTTGTGTCTATCCAGAAAGTTTGCTCTTCCGTAAAGGTCATAGTTGCAAACTGCACCACTAAAGATAAGGGATCTTCTGTGTCCCTTGGTCTGTTTGGTGATTATTCACTAATATTCTCTACCAAACCTTTGAATTCTTCACACAAAAGTTGGATTTATACTGGGAATAAATTACAAACAACCAAATACAAATTGAGATAGTTGTAATTATAAGACCAAAATGTTGAAATTTTATTTCTAAAAAAAATTGTGTTATGTTGTGTCAATCTACAACATTAAGCCCTTATAAAAACAACTAAAGTTTGTGGTTGAAAATTTGAGATCAAAGGAGATAAATACCATTTATAAGGCACAGGAACTGTCTACAACTACAGCGATAAACATAAAACAATCACTTTTCATTTGTAAACTAAATTATGTTGCATAACTAGTTAACAAAGCTGGAGTGTGGTCCTCATTTTTCACTAATATATAACTATATTACTATGTAAAATAAAAAAAAGTAGCCAGTAAGAACTAAGGAGTTGCTGTTGGGCCCCCACACCAGCAGAGGGCCCTCAAGAGCTCTAGAATAACTGAAGTCAGGTGTTATGATAACTTGTTCCTCTGCTTTGCCAATATTTTCTTTGGAGATTTAAAAGCTTTCTTGGAGAAAATGTAACATTTTTAAACGTAAAAAAATCTCTCAACTCCCAACTAGCACAGATTCGGCTGCTTGAATTCTAATAATATAATATTTAGTAGAGATGCAGAGATATAGAGATTGATCACTATATCAGTGCTATTACAACTTCTGTTTTTCCGATTTGGACTGATTACAATTTTTTTCCACACTCCAAAGAGGAAAACTTGAGCATGTTCTTACATAGAGATAGTAGCTTTGAATTCAGTAGAATTACAAGATGTGCATCAAATACCATGTTCTTATTCTTTATCTGGCATTTTTAACAAACAAAAAATATGTTGATCCATTTATTATGCTGGTAGTTATCAGTTTTGATGTATTTAATATTAACAATAAGAAAATGATCAGATTTTTGAGTATTTAAACTGATTTCTTCCAGTTAATTAGCAATTAGTGAATATTGATTTAATGCTTCGGTAATGTAATATCTGCTATGCTAAACAGATTATACACAAATGTTTTAACATCGATATAATGTTGACATTGAAACCAATTGATATGAAATCTCAAATTCTGTTTAGCGGGTTAGCTAAGCTAGCTTGGTGACGTTCACTAACTCACTCGCTCTTTGGTTACCTAGCAACTCACTCACTCTTTGGTTACCTAGCAACAACCTGTTGAGTAACTCGCTGTGTATGTGTACAAACCGTGCCTCATAACTGCTTAAAAACAAAAAACAATGGCCTGGCGTGAAAGGAGAAAATGAATTCAACAACTCAATCGGAAACTGTGGATAAAAGAGGAAAGGTCACGCCACAGGTTTGGCAGTATTTCAGATATCTAAAACAACAAACTAATTAATGAGTTATATCGCCCAGCCTTTCTAGTTAGTATTATTCAAATCAGCTATGTTTTTGTAGTGTTTCCATATGGAAACCCAGACTTGTTTTAGTTTTACTGCTTTTTTTCCCTGTTAACATTTTCCTTCATGGTTTGTTTCCAGAGGGTTTTTCCTGCGACCCCACAAAGTTTGACTCAGCGCTGCTGGAAACTCCTAACAAAGTGGATGTGGTCCAGACCGTGTCGGCCTGCGAGCTGAAGAAAAGCTGCTACAGGGTCCCCCATGTGGAGTACTACTATGAAACAGTCCGGCATGCAGATGGACTCAAAGAAGAGAGGCTCAAAGTAAGTAAAAAAAAAAAACTTCCTTCATGCCATTAATTTCTCTGAATAGCATGCTATATTCAGCTGATTCCTTTAAGATGCTTGCTTCACACTCCTTTGAGATGGAGAGCAGAGGAAACGGGGCCTTAGCTGGGTGCCAGACAATAATGAAGTGCCTTTATGCACCAGACTCAAAAGTGGAGGTCGGTGTTTAGTCAGGCCAATTCGGAGGCTGGCACCGCACATCCGGGTGTGAAAAGCACCACAGCGTATTGCACTCTGCAGACCCAAAGACAAAGAATTTAAGTACAAATAACATTTAGTAGCGATTTGGATTTGGAAAAGAGACATTATATAGCGACAATTCAGAAGAGAGACACTTTACAAAAAACTAAATATACACATTCCAACTGATCCTGGTTATCAAACAATATAGTAATCTAAATCAATTATTCAAAGTGGTTTAAAAAGTTTCTATGTAAGGAAACCCAGCAGACTGCATTGAGTTTCCATTACAAACGTGCGCAAAACGTTGTGAATATTTCACTAATGTAAAAATATATATATATATTATTTCGCAATTGTGGTATCTCAATTAAATAAAAAATGCAATTAGAGTCACACATGAACAAGTTTATTCACGTAACAAGTCATTAAAAAGATCATCCTACACTTCCTGCCGTCTTCTTCTTTGTGTTTTCATGTGAATCGTTTGATGCGTAAACTGTTTTTAATGGCAGTTTTGGTAAATAAATCAATTTTGAAAAACTTTTTGTTGAAAAACAAGAGTTTTTTTTTTATTGACTTGTTTTCATTAAGCAAATTTATTTTCGAAATGTAAAATTGTGCAATAATATGGTCAATGAACTTTACTATAGAATGCATATTTTTATTCTTTTTTTAAATTATTAGATGTATTTTAGCAAAACATAGAAATATATACATATTAGTTTTCTTTTTTTAATTATTTTTTGAGAGTCATTTGGTTGGGGTTTGATTTTAAACTGATGTTACATGAAAGGTGCTGCATCAATTGAGATCAGTTTGTTGATTGATTAATACTTCCAAAGTTTATCTTACCAAACACTGATCTGCTCTCCTTCCTGGAAAAACAGGGTTGAAAACAAAAGTTATACACTAAAATCCAAATCAAAAAATGAATTATTTTATTAAGTTATTAAATAAACTACAAAAACAACTACATTTAGCTAAAAGAGAAAGCAATAAGTTTTCTGATTTCTTCAGTTTTGGTTTTGGTTTTCTGATGATTCTCTGCACCAAATGTAAGATTGGAGCTAGCAAACACAAATGGCGAAGGAAAGCACCTTTAACTCTCCAAGCGGCAGCTGCTCCTCGGCTCAAAGTGGGTCAATATTTGCAGCCAGCTGTGTGCTGACTTCCCCTCTCTCTCTCTGTCTCTTTGTGTTGCTAATTTTCTGCAGGAAGTAGATGTAGGCAGATGTTCAGGAGGTTGCACAACAGGAAACCGATGCCTTCTCAGGTCAGTATGAACACACACCTCCTCTACCACCCCCAGTTGTAACAACAGCCTGTAAGTTTTGACACCTTCTGTAAGGGGGATGCATTTTGATTCTAACACCAAATGCTCTTTTTAGCTCTCCAGTCTTGTTATAAGATTACAGACATTAAATATTTTCCTGATGGTCGAATCTTATTTAGCATCTGCATAAGAGGAAATGCCGTTTATTTGCAAAACGTGCTTAACTTCGCAAATATATGACGTAGTTTAAACGTTGATTGTGAGTTTTTAAAAAAGATACTCTGCACCTACATAAAGGAAAACATTAATAAAACAAGAACAATTTGTGACATTGGTCTTATAAACTAATATATATTATGATCACTTATGGGTTGCTGTTGCCGATGACTGTTACTGCACTGCAAAAACAGAAAATCTTGCAAAGTGTTCTTTATCTTTAGACAAATAAAATATTAGTATACTAGAAATAAGACAAAAACTAACTCACAAGTTACTTTCCAGCAAAACAGGGGAGCTTATTTTAGTAAATAATTCCTTAGTATTGATGAAAAATTACTAGTTACACAGGAAGATTATTTCACTGAAAATGTAACAAAACGAGCTCCTATCTCTTGCTGCAAAGTTACTTGTGTGTTAGTCTTGTCTTATTTCAAATGTACTGTTATATTTACACTAGAAACCAGATTAAAAACTACTTGGTAAGATATTGTGTTTTTGCAGTGAGGCTTTATTTCCACTTGACATGTTCACTTTGATCTTTTCATTAATGTTTTTCTTTTTTTCTGCTGCTGCAGAAATCCATCTGACCTGGGAAACTGCCTGCTGTGGTCAGACAGACAGTCCAGTTCCTGCGTTCCTCAGGATTACGAGAGCTACAGCTTCATCAACCAGCATGAGCGGCTTCATACTCTCCTCTCCATCACCTCCTGCCGCTGCCAAAACTGAGCACAGCGCCCTCTGCTGGAAAGCAGCTTCCACAGTAACTTTTGGAGATTGACCAAACTCTTGTCAAAACTTTAAGGTTTTCTTGTTTTATATGTAATATATGTATATGTGATAATTTTGTAAATAAAATTAATAAAACAAAATGACAACTTGTATGTTATTATTTGAATCTGGAATGTAAAAGTTTGTATAAGTTTGCATTTGTGTTTTTTTTTGTTTTTGTTTCATGTGAAGAATTCAAACTAACTAAATAAAAATTCTGATTTAGAGATGCAGCAGCCAGGCTTTTTCTGGCTGAAAAATCAGCTTCTGGTTTTGTTTGAGCTCTGACTTGCCTGGTCATGTTTTAGCTAAATAGGATTTTTTTCTTTACTCTAAGGATTATATCGCACAAAAGAGAAAAATGTGCTGCAGCTTCCTTAGTAGAAGCAGCATTTTTAACAAAAAAAAAAGAAAGAATTACAGGATTAAGACCTTTTACTCATATTTTTTTCTACAATGAAGACAATAAGAACATTTATGTGGTTGATGTGTTTGTAGGCTGAAGATGTAGGAGTTGTTAATGTCTTTGCATTTAATTAAAAGGAAGCAAATCTGATATTTTAGTATCTAAACCGCAACTGCTCAAGGTATAGCCCTTTTTCTGACTACCGGTATATTTACGGATTTTATAAAATATAGAGCTTAAATATAAGTGAAAGTCCAGCTGTGACCATCAGGTTTGATCAAAAAAGAATAATTAAATCATTTTCACAAAACTAAATCTTCAATATATGGTTTCTAATAAATACTTATTGTGTTACTGAGGAAAAACAAAGACTAAGCTGTAAGTGTTTCTCTGGAAAAACACATGCAAACCATTACTTCCTCCTCATTTTGATACAGACTTGTGAAACAACACCTCTGTCATAGTTTTCTGCCTCTACCACAGTTAAAAAAGGTTTTATGACTCGTCTGCAAGGTGTCATGCAGTGAACAAAACCTTTGATCTCTTAAATGTTTGTTACAGGGACAAAGGCAGTTTACCAACCTTGGTGTATCTTTGACAGGTTAAAATCTTAAGAGTCAAGTTTAATCTAAACATGTTAAGATAAAATCTCATTTTGTAGGTTGTATAGTCCTATTCAGTAAATTAGAATATTATTGAAAAGTTCCTCAGTTCACTAAGTCGAATGACATTTTCTGCTTACAGCTAAGGAAAACATGACATTTAAGAATAGAATATTACAGTATACTAATAAAAACATTTTAAATACAGAAATGTAGGCTTAATTAAAAATGCATGTTTATTACCTGCTTAAAGGTTTTATTTTGAAAAGGTACTTTTAATGTGACTGTAACCCATTTTCTAGTTAGCTAGTCTATATGTCTGTGTGATTCTCTGAATTCGGTACATTTTGGGGTCTCAGGTTACTTAAAAATACACCACAAAACATTGTGTTTTTGAACACTGCATCTATTGAAGGACTCTTTGAACCTCCAAGAAAATATGTTTCCCCACTTTATGCATGAAATCCCAAACATTGTTACGAATTTCTCAGTCCAATTTTGCTCAGGAAATTGGACTGAACCATTATTTATAAAAAGGAGGGATTGGTATGCTGTTACACTGTTGAACAAAACTGGAGGGACATGACAATCAAGTGCTATTTTATAAATAATTCATGTATTTTTCTCATATTTCTTTTATTTAGGTTAAAGTATACCAAAAATGTTTATAATGGTACAAATAACTTGCAGTTACTGGCTATTTTTATTTGTTTTATATTCAGTGAAAAATGAACATTGGTCAGTGGGGACATGGTCATTTGGCTGACCTCTACGCTTCAACAACCCATAAAATTGTTCAAAACATAATTTTTAAAATATATTTGCATGTTATATTACCAAGTCACATGGATATTATTATATATGTTGTTTGCATTATATAAAAATCTTTGATTTGATAGATAGATAGATAGATAGATAGATAGATAGATAGATAGATAGATAGATAGATAGATAGATAGATAGATAGATAG